>JBBMOE010000047.1:2490313-2564676 GCA_037975065.1 Chaetodon trifasciatus | reverse complement strand
GTGTGTGTGTGTGTGTGTGTGTGTGTGTGTGTGTGTGTGTGTGTGTGTGTGTGTGTGTGTGTGTGTGTGTGTGGGAATGTCCTATATGTCATTCTCAGGGAAGCAGAAAATTTGGCAGTCGAGTGATTCCCTCTGTCCAACACACACACACACACACACACACACACACACAGGGTGAATCCTCCTTTAGAACACCTGCACCTGCATGTGGACGAGGACACGCTCTTCTTGTCTTTCTTCGTCTTCTTCTCCACTGTCTCCTCCCTTCCTCCTCCTCCCTCTCCCCCCTCTGTCCTCCCTGTCCTCCTTTTCTCCCTTTTCTTCTTCCCCCTTTTTCTTGTATCTTTCCACATCATTTCTCTCTCTCTCTCTCTCTCTCTCTCTCTCTTTAATCCATCCATCCTGTCATGTATTATTTATGAGGCATGGACACAGTCCCACTTTGAGACATTGGGAAGGGTCCCTGCAGGAGACAGACAGACTGCAGTACCATCAGCTGCCACCAGATGTCAGTGTTCACCAGCGAATGTTCCCTCACTGTCAGCTGAGTTTTGTTGGAGCTTTATGTTCCACAAAGAACCTCCAAATGTTTTCGTGTCACAGATTCAGAACAGAAACTCAGCGTCGCCTCCTGCTGGACAGTTTCTGACTCTGCTTCCTCTTAAAAGACGCGTTCACGTGAATTTGTCCACTAACAAGCACTGAGTGTGTGTTAAAGGCTGACTGATCGTCCTCATTGTTGTCTAAAAGCTGTTAAAAACACATCAGTGAACTGGGTGACACGTGGCCTCATTACCAGGAACATGTTTGTTTATACACTAAGAAGTTTGACAAATACATTTCTAATAATAATTAAACTACATATTTCTGAGCCTTTTTAAAATATTTCACAGGAAGTGAGACAGCACTGACAGATGGACCAACCATTATTGGGAATAAGAAAAATACAGAATAAGACCAGACTCATCCTGTAAATCTATAAATAAAAAATAAATCAACAGTTTGAGCAAACTGAAGCAGGTTTTGTTCTCATAGTCGAGCGATATGACTTTTTCATTGGCTGATATCACGTGTTTTGGATAGGATACAAACATTTGATAATAATAACATGAGACCATTTTTCTTTAACGCTGTTACTGTCCACAGTGTATGATTGTTTCAGTACATCTTCGCTCTGTGATACCAGCAGTGATTCACCCATAACACCGTGAAAACGGCCCGTTTGCAGACAGGAAGTAAGCGTTCAGGTGGACTGTGTTCCTACAGGTTAGAGTTTATCACCTCAGCAGCTGATAGAAATCCAAACACCAGAACAGAGAAAAGAAATCCTCAATTAAAAAAGTATTCATGGTAATCAATAAAACAACACAAATGATGCACATACAGGCTGTCCCACGATCTCAAACCACACACACACACACACACACACACACACACACACACACTCCATCTCTGTCACGAGCATCAGCCGCTCAAAGCTAACGACGAGTAAAAGAAATCAGCGACCGGCACATAAACTGAAAGTTAACGTAGAAATGCAAAAGAACAACAAGCGTGTTTGAAGTAAACAGTGGAGAAATAATAGATCTGACTTTTTCAAATTGGAGCTTTAAACTTAAATTCAAATTTCCCAATTTCTTCAAAAATTCTCACAATGAAAACCATTAAAGAGAAAAAGGATTTGCAGCTTATTTACTTTCTCTTTCATCAAACAATCAGTTCCTGATTGAAATTTAGGAGCTTCAAAGGGTCGATTAGCAGAAAATGAGTCATCCTCGACGTCCCACGCTGAAGCTTTTGGTGCTTTTCTGTCACGTTTCTGCTGTAAATCTTTGAAAACTGAATTTCTCAGACAAAACAAGACTTTGAAGAGCTGCTGGAACTTGTGACGTTCAGCAAAGGACGCGTTGATGATGAAGTGCGGGAGCCATAATCTCCAGTTATTCACGTGGTTACGCTCAGATTACTGTGTCCTCATATTCAGGATGAGAGCGTCTGATGAAGCTAAATGATAATTTAATGATTCTGTACGGCTGATCCAAAACGATGTTAGCATGATTCAATACTGTTGAAACAGTAAGAGCCACTTTGAAGTAACTAATGTCACTAAATATTTACCAGAAAGTGCTGGTTTGCTCATATTCCTCTATTCATTCATTCATCCACGCAGCGTTTTCTTCCTCATTGTTTTATATTCATCCAGTTTCACGTCACTCACTGCACAGCAGCTGTTAACGTCCACTTCTCTGGGACGTTTTGTGAGGACAGCAGCTGTTTTCCTGCATGTGTGACTGTGTCAGTAAACCTCTGAGAGTTACTGAGGAGAAAGAAAAGTCTGCAGGTCTGAAGATTACAGAATGACTGACGGAGTGATCTGATGACTAGAGTGTCACGGTCTTATTGACGTGTATCTGAGCGTGCTCATTTATCCAGGACTTCACCGTTAGAAGAGGCGTGAATAAATGAGAGGCATATGAGCGATGAATGAGTGAATTTCAGCAGAGACTCTGATGTTCAGACTCCAGCAGCAGCAGCAGTGAGACGGTGAAAAAGCAGAGCGGTAACAGCAGATTAGTTATTACTTCACAGGATCAATGAGCTGAGATTGGAGCACATGATGGATTTCAGCACTCAGTTTTTATACTTTCCCTCTGATTCTGGGTGTAAATCGGATTATCAGTGTGTAGATGAGAGCAGGCGGCGGGATTAAAGCGTGCAAAGCAACAAGAAGCTTAACGCCTCTGTATCGGTCTCACTCGTCACATGCAGCCCAACGACCGGCTCTCCTGTCTGCGTGAGAGACGTCTGCCGAGAGTGGACACGTTTTTCAGAAAATCAGAAAAAGGTGAGGACACGTGTGGACAGTGAGGATGTTGTTGGACCTTTTTGGATGTTTTTAAGAAGTCAGGAGTTTTTTAGAAAGTGAGATTTGGTCTGATCTTCACTTCTTTGAAGGACTGTTCAGACTTGTTTCTTAAATATTTCACTCAGGTCAGAGTTTCAGTGTTGATGTTGTAGCACTTCTGCCTCGGTTCTGTAAGTGTTGGCGGCTGTAGACCAATCAGAAGGCCGCTGGTTCGATCCCCGGCCTCGGCAGGACACTTGGAAAAGTGTCTTTGGGTAAAATACTGAACCCTAAATTGCTCCCAGTGCTGCGTCCTCAGTATGTGTTGCAAAAAGCACTTTGATTGGCTGTCAGAGTACAGAAATTCAGTCCATTTAGCATATGTCTGCTCACTTTCTTCAGAACGCCGCGAGGCTGAAAGCTTTTCATGAAGCCAGTCGAGTCTGTGTTTGTGTCTCTCTCATCAGAGCGTTTCTCACCAGAGTTAAAGCATGAAAATGAACAGAGCTGGACTCTTTCAAAATAAAAGCATCGTGTTCGGCGAACACACGCTCATAAACAACGCATGCAGCAGGAAGCCAGTACATCAAAGCAAGTAACACACACAGATCAAAAACAGCCACACACACACACACACACACACACACACTCTCACACACAGATCAAAGCACTGATGTCTGAAATGACCGGCCATCTGAGAGAATCACCTTCTCCCTCTTCTTCTCTTCCTCTCACCTCAAACAGGTGATGAATCATTGAAAGATTTTCTGTCTTTGTCTTTTCATATTTTAACATCAGCGCACCAGCAGATCAGCTGCGATCAATGCAGCCACGTGAGCGATCGATAGGTTCAGATCTGTGTATCATAGAGTGTTCAGAGCGCTGCTGGTCCTCATCATCATCATCATCATCATCATCATCATCATCATCATCATCATGTCTGCAGAATATCTGACTTTGTGTTCTGTTTGCAGTCACAGATACTTCACTCCTCCAGTCAGGAGCCACTGACGGCCCGATGCCCGGCCCCGCCTCCAGCTCACCCCCGCTCCACCCAACCCGACGCCCCCGCCGATAGCAACCTGGACTCTCCCGATACCGACGCCGCCCACCCCAAGACCGCGGGAGGAAAGGATGATGTGAAAAGAGCGAGCAAAGAGGAGGAGAACGTGGAGACGAAGGAGAGGAGAGGAGCCTACGCCAGATCCCTGCAGCCCTCCAAACTCCGCCTCTTCCTGTCTCAGACCTCCAGCTCTGGTTCTGCCTCAGCTGCTGCCACGCCGCCCAAGACCAGGGCGGCCAAGCAGCTGCCTCATGACCCAGAGAGCACCGGGGTTAAGATCAAAACAGCCGCCTTCGCCTCCGGCTCGTCCCGCCTCCCCAAGCCAAAGAGCCACTGAGGCGTCGGCCTCCCAAAGCGCCTCAGCGCCGCCGAGTGTCTCTGCTCGTCCTCTCTGTCCACTACCCATCGATCCCAAACTCTGACTCCAGCCTGCGGACGCCGCAGGGAAACCACGCGTCCTTTGTTCCTAAATTCTGATAGGCTGAAAGGATCTCTAAATTATTTAAGCTGTAAATGAGGATGAAATATATACAGTTAACTTATTTATTGTTAATATTTCGAGCACTGTGACTGATAATAAAGGTTTTAAAAAAACTCTGACGCTTTATTTCACAGGTCCCATAAAGACACTTCCTGTTCATGATCAGACGATTAGGCCGGGAGGCGCCACGAAGACAAATAATCCTCATCTGTGGTCAATTTATCGTCCTCATGGCGTTCATTTCTTGGATTTAATGCAGTTTTATTCGATCTTGGACAGAAGCAGTTTGATGTCGTCCGGTTCATAAAAACTCTTCCTCCTCGTCCTCGTCAGACCTCCGGCTGACTGATGCAGCACATCACAGGTGTTGGCTGGCAGGACGAGGACGATGATATTAAAGCATGAATGAGTGATTTTTCCTACATGCCCCCCCCCAAAACAAGCAATATAGTTTTCAGATTTAACTGAATTTAAATGGCTGCAGACGCTCAGAGCGGCGCTCACAGTTTCCTTCAAAGCTCCGTTTCTCCTGATGAAGATCAGTTAATTTTTCTTGTAATTTGGAGAAAACTTCAGGCCGATTATCTGAAAAACGAGGTCATTTATCATCACAGCTGCTGAACGTCAGGACAGACGTACGTTCAGGGTCAACTGAAGCAGATCTCTCACTGTCTGAACATAAATGAATAAGACTGAAGTACAGTCAGACGCATTGATCAGTGATAACTCTGATTGGACTTTTTCATCTGAAAAAGTTGCTGCAGCTCCTGATCCTGATCTGAGAAACATTAGAAGTAAGAAACTTGTTTTCTGGAGATAACAAATAATTAAGTTGTGATCTCAAGATTAAAAAAAAGGTGCAGCTGTTGCTAAAACAGTCTCTGAACTCTTCTCCTCTGTGATTTGTCCAGAATCTGTTCCTCTCTGTGGAATTGTTCCCTGTAGGCTGATCTGAAGTGATGGGACCAGTGAAATAAAGCGTCGTCTGAAATGTTTAAACTGATGCTGTCGTGCTGCATTAAGTGTTTATTTATCGTGTGGGAGCTCGTCGGTTCCTCTGCACATCCAAACGTTCTGCTCGCTCTCTGGATGCTCGGAGGCCGTTTTCCTCTCGGCGTGTCCGACTGACTGACTTCCTGTCTGGCTTCGTCCTGGAAGAAGCCGGCGGTGCAGGAGCTCGTAGAACCCAGCTGCTCTTCCGCCCTCCATCTTTCCCTTCACCTGAATCTCCTCCAGCGAGGAAACCAAGTCTCAAACTCAAAGACTTTGATGCCTCCACCCTCCACCCTCCAACCTGCTGCTCTGCAAAACATCACGTCTCCAAGGTCTGAAAAGCCAACTTGATTTTGTTTTGTTTCTTTCTGTCCACGTTCAGTCTGTGCGTCACACTCGGTTTGATTCTTCCTCGTCTTGTGTTCCTGTGAGGATGAGGATTCCTTTTTGATTCACCTGTTGACTCCACCTGAAGAGACAAATGATGGAGCCTCTCTTCAAACTGAGACCCTCTTTGCGAAGCGATCTGAAGGTCAGAAGCCAAACGTTTCCGTGCTCCTCCAGCGTCGCTGATCGCTTCGCTCCTGCTCGAGGTGAGAAAACTCGGCCGTCCTCGTTCTTTTGAAAGCCGCTCAACGCTGAAGAGGTGTTCGAGCTCGAGGTGTAAAGACGAGGAGTTCTCTCCTGTTTTCTGAAGAGTCGGCGTGTCGGAGGTGTGAGAGGACAGGACGAAGGTAAAGGTCTCAGTATGCTTCAAACGAACTACACCGTGTGCAGTGGAGGGAAGTAACGAAGTACATTTACTGCAGTACTTTAGTGTTTTTATGCTTCTTTCAACTTCGACTCCAGTTCAGAGGGAACGACTGTGCTCTTAGTCATCTGACTTAGCTCCATCCTGACCAACTACAGCATAAAAGTACCTCAGATTACATTATTTCTGTTACTATTGATGCAATAACGTGTCACATGTGCCGCCCGTGTGCCCTTGAGCAAGAGGTGGAGTTGAAAATATATGCAAGAACAGACGTTTGATGGAGCTGAAGGTGTGTGCGGTTCTACAGACGATCCCAGAAACGAGTGGTTCATGGTGATCTGTCTCTCACAGATCTGATCAGCGATCACAGAAACAACAACAACAACAACAACAACAACAACAAGCAGGCTGAATAACAATCGATTGATCCCTGATTGATACAGAAACCTCATATAAGAATGTATTCACGTTCACGCTCCTCTCAGCTGCTCAGAAACTAAAGTCCAATCAGAATCCGTTCCTTCAGAGGTCGTGACCTTTATGACTCGGCGGTCTGAACGCTTCCTCTGATCGATCGAGTCATTTCTACCACAGAAGAAGAAACCCTGAAGAGTTGTTCCTGTAACCGAACTTTTCTAAACATGGCGCTCGTCTGACCCGCCTCTCTCCCTCCCTCTCTTATCCAGCCTCGTGTGATGCTGTTCCTGTCTCCCTCTCCTCCTCCTCCTCCTCCTCCTCCTCGCTGTTCGTCTGTTGTTGTGTGAGGAAGCTGCAGCAGGGAGGGATAACGAGGCCGACAGGGAGAGGAGGTGAAGAGAGGAGGCGCTCGGCTCTAATTGGTCCTTTTATTTTGTGTTTGACCGGCTTTCTTCTCCTCTTCTCTGCCGTCGCTCCTCCGTCCTTTTTCTTCCCCTCCTTTCCTTGCCTCCTTTCCTATGTCCATTTCATGTTACATCTCCTGCTTGTCTTAATACACACACACACACACACACACACACACACACACTCCTGGGAGCAACAGCTGGTACCACTCAGGTGTTGCTGATAAGTCCAGTTGCCATGGTTACGCAGCCCGGCAGCCACTGCAGCACCCCCCCCCACACACACACACACACACACACACACACACACACTTCTCCTTTTGTTTTTCTCTTTTGATTTGGCACACACACACACACACACACACATATTCCAGGTTGTTGGTTCAAATCCCAGTCATCCCACCTCCTCCTTTCCTTCCCTCCTCTTCTTTCCTGTTTCCGTCTTTCTTTCCTTTCCTCCTCATTATGTCTCCTGTCTCCTTCCCTACCACCTTCTTATGTTACCTCCTCCCTTCCGTATCTCTTCCTTCTCTCCCTTTTCGTCTCCTTCCCTTCCCTAGCTCCTTATTTCCTTCCCTGTCCCGTCCTTTTCTTCTCTACCTCCTGATTTTCTTTCCCATCTCCTCATTTCTTTCCTTCCTGACTTCATTGTTGTGCTTCCTCTTCATCTCCTTGTCTCTCTCACTTTCTTTCCTCCCCTCCACCTCATCTCCTCCATCTCTTTTCTTCCTCTTTCTTTCCTCCATTTTTTAACTCCTTGTTTCTTAATCCTCCACTTTCCCTTTTCAAACCATCTTTTCCTTTCCTTGCTCCTCTTATTTCATTATATCTACCTCCTCTCTCTCCTCCCTCCTGTCCTTCTTTATTGACCTACCTCCTTCTTTCATAGTTTTTTCTCAACTCCCTCCTTTCTTTCCTTGTCTCCTTGTGTCCTTTCCTGTCTCCTCACCCTCTTAATGTACTTCTTCTGTCCTTTGTAGCTACTTTTTATACCTCCTCCTTTTCTTTCCTTCGCTTTCTGCTCCTCCTTTACACTTTCTCTCCCCTTTTTCTTTCTTTCTACATCTCCTTGCCTGTCTCCTCCTTCCTCAGTCCTTCTTTCCTCCTTCCTGACACGTTGAAACACATCTGGGTTAAAACACTGACCTTCAGCAGCTCGTCTGCGTCGTCCTGTTTGTCAGTGCTGTGTGTCATCAGCAGCCGCCAACAGAGAGGAAACAGGGAGGATTTTGGGGTAAAACAAGAGCAGATTAACAGTTTCTTAGCTGAAGCTTAAACTGGATTTACCTGGTGAATATTCCCACCCCAGAACAAACTCCTCGCTGGCTGATAGCGAGCTTAAACATGAAGGTCACTTCATCTTAAAGAGGGATTCATGCATGCGGAGAAATAACAGCTAATCTGCCTCCCAGCAGCCTGCCGTCCAATTAAAATCCTCCTTTGACAAAACACCTGGAAGCAGCTGCTCCCATCAAAACAACAGGAGAGAAGGAAGTGAGGGCAAAGCCGTCGGTTCGAGTCCCAGGACAGGACAATGTGTCCTGAAGCGAAGACATTTCTTAACAATTCATAACAAAACTTCAGTGTTTTCTGAGCAAAAATCTTAATCTGTAAAGTCACGAGTAACTAAAGCTGTCACGTAAATGTAGTGCAGTAAAGTACAAGTACCTCAGATGTGCACTTCACTATAGTACTCGAGTAAATGTACTTAGTTTTCATGATTTCGTAGCTGTATGCTGAGTCACGGAGCTCCGAGCCCCGTTAATTCATGCAAGTGACACAAAAGCCAGCGTGGTGCGTTCACCGGCGAGCTTCATCAGCAGACCCAAACACACACATTCTGCAGACAGTCCAACACCAGAAAACTCCCATTAAGACCTGAGCGGAAGTAAAATCCATCCACTGGAAATGAAAGAGGAAAATAAGTGAAAGGAGATTGTTGCTCAGCTGAAAACAAGGTTATGAGTTTCTGTCACAGACTCACACAGAGCAAGTACAAAGCTGGAAACATGATTGGCTCAGAGTCGTCTCAAGGCTTCGCTCTGGCCTTCATGAGTCTGTTAGCGTTTCTAAAATCATTTAAAAGGTTGTAAATGATAGAAAACAGCTGGTAATGGCAGGATTGTCTGCCGGGTTTAAGGCACGAATCCCAAGAGGAGCTTAAATATCTCCACAAAGCCATCAAGACTGAACAGGAACTCAAGGACTTTGAGTAATTTCAAAATAAGAGCAGTTATTCAAGGTAACTTCATCCAGGATCAAACTCTAACTCTGTTAAACTGCGACTGAAGAGCGGGACATAAAGTCTTCCAAACGATGCTGTCAGTCTGATGGCGTCCATCAGAAACGTCCTTCAGGATGAAAAACATCTGTTGTCTCTTAAAAAGCAGCTGATACGACGCTGTTCTTCCAAACGCCTGCTCTTGTTGTTCTTGTTGTAGTTCGTAAACTGCTTCACACCCAGAAATGTCTCAAACGTCACTGAAAAAATAACATTTTTCAGACCTTCAGTTTATTGTCTCGTTTCCTTCGACATGCCTTGAATCTCGAGTTCAAAGTTGCTGTGTAGAATCTGTCAGAAACTTCCCTGCAGACTCTGCAGACACACAGCACTTTGACGGTTGGCTTTCAGTTTGCAGGTGATCGTTCTGTCCGTTTCTGACGCCGCTGCGTTTCCTTTCTTTTTAATCCAAATCAGTTTCATCATGAAGTCATGAAGGTCACTGAACATTCATTCATTCAGTTTTGGCTCAGGAAGAGATCAAATATTGTAAATTCTCCTTCATCGTAGCCAAATCTCAAATAATGTCTCATTCGTGGCTCCAAACACTGTCCTGTAAAATCCACTATTACACATTGTCACAGTTTCTCTTTTTAACTGAACTGGAGCTTTTGTGCACTAATTAAACCCAGGTTTGATGGCTGTGAAGGCACCACTTCCTTGAGATATTTCACATTAAAAGCCTTCCAGGCAAGGAGTGATAATCACTTTTATCTGGCTTTTAATGTGAAACTCTTTTGCAGGAAGTGTTGAGTCCCTTGACAGTAGCTTAACAAAGACTGGAAAGACATTAAAGTAAACTGACCAAACAAATACAACCTCCCTGCAAATGAAAAGCCAGCCTGGAACCATTGGAGGGCTTTTAATGTGAAATATCTGTGCAGGAAGTCCGAGTTTCAAGAGAGATTGAAACAATCAGTGAACAAAAATGTGAAATAAACGTGGATAACTTCATGTACTTCTGATTCTGATTCTCTGACCAGTATGAAAAGTTATTAAAGGTCAGTCTGTGGTCTTAAAACGGTCTTTAAAAGTCTTAATTTTATTTTGGTGAGCAGATCAGAAAGCGAGGACTAACATTTGATCACAGGTAACTTAAAGTCCAGGTGAAAGACGCAGAGTGCTGTTTGTGTCGATGTTTTGCAGGTCAAAGGTCGGAGATCCCGCCGTAAGCTGCTTTGCTGTCGATAATATCTCAGTCACTGTATTTACACGTATTTAAACAGACATTTAATATCGTTCTCATGTCGTATCTGAACAGCTCAACCCGAATAATCCCAATGATGTACTCACTCTTCATATCTAAACAGTATCCTCCTGCAGTATATCCACTCTGCTGTGTCCTGTACTCTACGCACTGTGTTTGGGGATGCTTTTATTTTGAAAACTTGAAGGACAGGTATTTTATTTTGACAAACTTCCTGCCATTTCCTGTGTTACCTGCTGGTTTTCTTGAATTTGATTTTTGTGCAATAACTCGTTTTACCTCGCCGCCACACTAACTCTTATTTATGTGATTAACTGTACAAAGTCTGACCTGCTGTAATTATTATTATTATTATTATTATTATTATTATTATTATTAACACTGAATTTTGAGCTTGTAAAGCATCTCGGTCTGAAAATGCACTTTAAATGAAAGCAGGCGATGTGGGGCTTCGTTCAGCTTCAGCTCTTCATGACAAAAATGTGGTTTTTGTGTGTGTGTGTGTTTGTGTGTGTGTGTGTGTGTGTGTGTGGCTGGCTGCATTAACGCTGCGTTCAGGTCACATCGTGAAAAACAAACTCATTTCATACCAGATGAGGAAGTTCAGCTTAGTTTTACAATGTTAAACATTCACCTGATTTATTTTGTGAACGCAGCTTTGAAAACTACAATCATGGCCTCCTGATGAGGTCTCCTTGGCAACGTTCCCATGTGATGTAAACGCAGCCTTATTGTTTGGTTCTCATTGGTTAAGATCTTGAACCCTGCTTTCGTTATTGGTTATTTGTCGCTCATAGATTTGTACTGAATCCTGTGTGAGTGATCAATTTAAGAAAATCTCCTCTGTTCAACACTTCCTGTTCGGCTGCGTCAGGCCTGTGACATCACATCCTGTTGGACTGACATGTGTCTGAGCCTTGAAGACGTGTGTAGCCCTGCTGTGATTGGCCAATGCAGCCTTCTGTTGCTTAATATTTCTTGTCCTCTTCTGTCATTGGCTGAAGCGTCCCTGACGCTGCTGAGAAGACGAACGCTGAAATAAAAATAAAGTACACCAAAAGTTTGTTTCCTCTTTCTTTTTTGTTTGTTTCTTTATTTCTCAGTAAAATTCTTTAAGTCCTTGTTTGTAGGCAGTGACAGAAATGTGCATGAAAATAAAAAAGTCTTCCTGTAATTGGAGAAATGATTTTAGTGCAGCACCTACAGTACATGCATATTATGAAGGCTTTTAATGTGAAATATTTGTGCAGGAAGTATTGACTTGTTTTGAAGGAAGTTAACAGCAATTAAAAAAAACTAGAAGAAGAAAAAAGTGTAAATCATTTCGTTCAGACAGAAATATTTGTGTTCAACAGGAAGTGAAAAACAGCAGCTTGTTGATTCATTCTTCTTCTGTGGTTGTTGAGCTTTACAACAAAGGACTGTGCTACACACACACACACACACACACACACTAACTGCATTTCTTTGCTGTTTAGACTGAATGAACCTGCAGCAGAAGAGCTGCACTCAATTACACCCAGCAGCCTCCTGACAGCAGCTTCATACTACAGAGCTGTGTGTGTGTATGTGTGTGTGTGTGTGTGTGTGTGTGTGTGTGTGAGAGAGAGAGAGAGAGGGAGAGTGAGAGAGAACAGGTAAGTGTGCTACAGTTTCTCTGACATCCCTCCTGATTAATTCCCTTCCTGTCTGAATTGTCCAGACTGGAGTTTTTCATCCGGCTACTTCCTGCTGCTGAAGATTAAAAAAAACAAAGAAACAGACAAATCCTGAGGGTCACACACACACCTACACACACACCTGCATGCACACACACACTCTCAGATGGTCGTAATCCCCCTCACACACTCAGCAGGAAGCTCTCTGCATCTCGCATCTCTTCCACCGAGGACAAATTTTCCTACAAAATAAAAGCGCACCCAGACAGAAACACGTTTCAGCAACAAGTCTGACAAATTAAAAGATAAAATGTTGTTTGTATCTGACCTTCAGAATGACACATAATCTGATCTGACGAAGTGGCAGCACTGTTGGTTTGGTTAAAATGGCCGATTTGTTGAGGTCAGGGGGGCTTCCTCATCGTGGTTCGCAGAAACCTGACGCATGACTGAAGACCAGACCGCACACTGAACATCTGCTCAGTGACCTCTGGAGACAGACGCCGCCGCCAATCCCGTCAGAACGCCAAATGTCTCGTGTTTTTGAACCAAAACAAACATGGACACCAACCAGCAGCTTTTACTGTTTATATGCAGCAGCACTGAAGTAGGATGGAGAGACCTGTGTTACTGTAGAGCCCACAGAGAGGGTGGAGGTCAGGTAACTTCAGGTAACTTCAGGTGAAGCTGTTTGCTTACAGGTATGTCTCCCTGGAACACCCTGCTAATCTGCGCTCACAGTATTTCCTGTTTTATTTTGTAGACTTGCACCTCCTGTCGTTTCAGTTCCTGCTGTTGAGTCTCATTACTCACCTGCCCCCGATTTTGCCATTGGTCAACCCCGTACACACACCTGATTTCCCTCTTCTCAGATTTTCTCTTTGTTCTTCACTTTCCAGGTTTTTTCCTGCGTCATTCTCTTTGGTTTTGGAGTTTTTGTTCACTTCCTGTCTGGATTTCTCTGCTTGTGTCACCTGTACCTGGTTGACTTCACCTGCTATCTGAAACGTTTCTCAGCACTCTGGAGTCGTTACACTCCTTCAGGCCACAGGTAAACAGCTGCTGCAGATGTTTTTGGGTTTGAAACGACTGATGCTGTCATGTTTTCAGCTCACCTTTCAGAGCATTAATTGAAACTTCTGATTGCCACTTAATTTGTGATCCATGTGGTTCAGTTTCCAGCTGTAAGTGGGAATGATTACACAAATTATACCTGCCAGTACCAATAATTAACATCAGCCAAACAGTAATGAGTCCCATTAAGGCAAGTTGTTGGAGAGCAACTTTGTGATCCTGGGTGTAATTTAACAGCTGAGCGTTGATTGATGGAGGTTGATTGATGGCGGTTGATTGATTGAGTTTCAAAGTCCTCAGACTCAAACAGAAAAGAGGTCTTTGATCGAAACGCACTCACAGCCCTCCGTTCGTTTATTCGTGCTACGTTCTTGGACAAGCAGATTTTCTGTCCACTTGCTGCTTTTTCCCCTTTGAAGTTGTTTAATCTCAAACGATCACTCATCCAGGTCTGATTCCAGACGACTTCTTCAGCCTAAACCAGGTCCACCGTCAAACTGGTCCACGGTCGCTCAGGTTAAATGTTGAGATCAGAGCGGGCTGGTTTACAGCTGCTGTGAAGTGATGGGAGAGACATCAATGGACTTTTGCTGCAGAATATTCCAACCGTGACCTTTTCTACCGCTGCTTTATTTCTCTCTGAAGTGTTGCACATGTTGATGCGCAGCTCCAGTTTGTGCAGGGAGAAACCCAAAAAATCCTCAGACAGACAGCAGGCGGAGTTCCTCCACCAAGTGGATTAGTGGAGAATGATGAGCGTCCGTCAACAGCAGCTGGAGGCAGATTTCACAAACCTGGATTAAATGAAAAAACCTTATTGTGTTCATTATGTCCATCTGTCACGCTAACCTTTTCCTCCACCTTCGTTTTAGAGCTTCAAGACAAACAGCAGGGACCTCCTAAACCTCCTAAACCACCCTTTACCCTTTGTGAATGTGCTAACATGCTAACTAGCTTCCAGCACCTCTAAAGCTCAACGTGTCAACATGTTGTAGCTCATTTGTTTAATTCTTACAAAATCCAAATTAGAAAAATGACAATTTTACTGAGGGTCATGTGACAGTGTCTCCGCTGTTGCCTGGCAACTAATCAAAAAATAGTTTGACACATAACCTCCTTAAAACAGCAAAAACAAATGAGAAATAACATGTTCATCAGTGGGCTAAGCTAAGCTAAGCTAACCAGCTGCTGGCTGTAGTTTCATATTTACCGTACAGAAATGAGAGGGACATAAAGTGTTTGTCTTTGTTTTCGTCTGATGTCTTTGTCTCGGCTCTCGTGGAGGTCTGACCTGTGACCTCCCAGCTGTAACTCCGTCTAGACGCTGTTTGTGTCCTGACAGCCGACTCCTCATCCTGACCTCAATACGCGTCCTCGCCTCTCACAGCGAGCCGTCGGTCCTTCCTCGCAGACGTCCCCAAACTCAGCGGGACATTAAAGTCTGAGCCTGACGGTCGGATAACGCTGAAAAATGTCCCCATTTGTCCGCTGACACCCTAAACGCAGCAGGACTGATGGTCAGCCGAGACGTCGCTCCGTCTTGATGAAGGCCGCGCTGAGCGACAGCGATGACGATGATGATGAGTTGATGTTATGGAGACAGACGGCTGCTCCTCCTGTAGCACAGAAGCAAACATCCTCACTGACATGTTGTTTGTTATTTTAAGGTCAAATAAAAGCATGAAAACAAGCTTTCTCAGAATAACTTTATGTTGTCAGTTACAGGAAAAGCGTAAAATCATTTCTCTGACTTCAACATCTGAGCCTGACGGTCGCATTACGCTGAAAAATGTAGTTCAGAGACAATTAAAAAGGACTGTGAAGGGACTCATTGTACCAGGTGACGCCCCTGACGTTATCTTTTACCTTATTAGTGTCAGTAATGTTGTTTCGAGCTAACTTGACGACTTTGATGCGGACAGATCTGAGCAGAACAACCTGCTTCCTGTGTTGAAGAGCTGTAGAGTTTGTTCCACCTGAGGCGATTAAAGAGCTGAGACTGAGCTGGTCTCATGTTCAGCCAGGTGTGTGTGTGCGTTGTACATGTTGAAAGTGTTCATGCGTGGGCTGTCTCCTGGGAAATGTGGAATATGTGAATGTGTTTTCAAGCCCTCGAGCAGAATGATGAGAGCAGAGAGGAAACACTGATCCGCTCGCAGCTCGAGCTGCTGAACAGGAAACGTCTCGTTAGAGCTTCGTCCACATTTTTCAGGTTCTGTACTCCGACCTCCACGTTGTCACTGTCACATGAACTTTGACTGCCTCGTGTAATTGACGGATCATATTTTTACAGTTTAAATGCACCATCTTTATGCACTTCGTTGATAGAAATCCTGCACACCGCACAGCACGCACTGTACAACCTGATCCCAAACAAGTCTGGACGATGTGTGACACAAATAAAACCAGAATCAATCATTTCCAGTCAAACTGCGTTTACTGACTTTCTGAAGTGTCCCTGAGTCCATGTACTAATCTGCTTTATCCAGTCATGTGTTCACAAAGTGATGAACCTCACTCCATCCTCTGTGAGTGGCTGAGCCTTTCCAGAATGCCTCTTTCATACTCAGTCATGATACTCTCACCAATCAACCTGTTTACCTGTGGAATGATTGAACAGGTGTTTCTTTCCCAGTCTTTAAAACGTGTCGCTGCATCAGATTCACAATAAGCAGATATTTACAAAAATCAATGAAGCTGATGAAGAAAAACATTAAATATATTGACTTTGAGCTTTTATTCCTGTTGTTTGTCACTGGTGCTCTTTAGATACATATATATTTATACATACATCTGTCTTTTTACGTACTTATGTTCATAACATTCCCGTTTATTCTTTTCCTTTATTTGTTTGACTTAGTTTTTATCTGTTATGTTTACTGACAGCAGTGAAAAATAGTCAAACTCCCTGTTTGTATTCACATGCCCGGCCAAATGAAGCTGTTTGTGATTCTAACTATATCTGTATGTAAAAAAGTATTTTCTCAACGTCAGTCTGTATTGATGTCCCTGTTTGTCACTTAGCATCTAGCAGCCATAGCTAACAGTGGCGCTTTAAAACTTCCATACACTGGATCTGGAAAACAAACACACAAATGTGGGCAGTGATTGAAAGGCTGCAAACGACTTTTCAGGACTGAAGACAAACAAAACATACGCAGAACAAGTTTATTATATGCACAGCAACACTGCTATTTTTTATGTACTAAATGTGTATCTTCTGTTGGAAATACAAACATGTTTGTTTGTGGTTTATGTTGGTCTGAAGAGGCGTTCCTCCTCTGTTGTTCCTCCTGAGCTTTCTTCCATTTTTCTCCCTGTTAAAAGGATTTTTGGGGAGTTTTTCCTCCTTGCCGACACATCTCACAGATGGAAGCGTCGCCTCTCTCTAAAAGAGAAATAAGCTGTTTATTTGCAGGCTGACAGTGTGCAGACCTTCCTCCTCTCTGCCTGAAGTCATTCTTTTGTGTCACACCTGAATATTTTTGCCTGATTTGCTCACACTTGGTCCCTTTTCTGGGTTTATCTCCATTCAAATGGAGGCTCTGAGGACAGATGCTGCACAGATTGTAAATCACCTTGAGGTTAACTTGAGATTTGCAGTATTGGGTTATTTGAATAAAACCGACTGGACTGTTTTGGGGGGTTTTTTGTTTGTTTTTTTTACCTCTCCTCGCTTCCTTTCTCTGTCCACGAATAACCTTTTATTGTTCCATTTGAGCTTTTTTCATACATAAATGTTTCTGCTTATCTCCAGCGTGGGACATCAGAGGCAGAGAAAGAGAGTGAGGGCTTCTGGGAAATGCTGTTTTTGTTGTTTCCCCTGTCAGATAAGTCCACATTGAGGCAGAAAGAGGAACATCATTATCACCTCAGACTGCGTATTATAAAACCGCTTACATGGCTTTTCTAAATCCTGAGCGTCGTCAGCCATTTTTACTCTGACAAATTATTCTATTAAAATTATCTCTGTTTATTATGACGAGCCCAAAGCAGCGCTGTCTTCTCCGATAGTAACAAACAAATCATCATCATCATCACCACCCCAGCCTCTGCCTGTATATGATGCCGTCCTGTAGCGTCAAATGTGTCAGTAAATGTGTTTTTAATGAATCTGGTTCAGTTGTTATTGCGTATTGTGAGATCAGTAATGCAGCAGCAGCATTAAATGAGGACAACAGCAGCAGATACCTACAGTTTGGATTGATTATCAGCCAATAAATGTGTGTTTAATAAACTGTGCTCAGCAGGTTATTACAAGCAAATGGTGCTGAATCCTGAATGGCTGGATTAGAGGCAAGTCCTGGTGCATTTTGTTGGTGAGTGGAGCAGAAAACAAGCATGACGGGTTGTCAACAGGCGGCATGAACCTCTCTGCTGCCAAGACAACGTGATATAAAGTTTTTATAAAGTCATTTAAGTCTGTTTGGACGGCAGAGTCAAACTCTCAGAGGATCTCAGGTAAATGTGTCTGTTCACATGTCAGTGACACAAATGGAAACGTGAGAGACTTAGAAACTGCATTTAAAGTACACACATGCGGCCGCAGCTGATCACATGACCTGTTTCATCAGCGTCATCATCATGTTGGTAATGTGGAAGTCATTTTAAGTACTCTAAAACAGTTCTTAAATACGGTAGTTGAGTAAATGTACGTAGTTACTTTCATCACTGCTTTCCTCAATTCTGTTTTGTTTCCATCTTTACTTGTTCTGTCAGTCTCTTAATGAGCACACACACACACACACACACACACACACACACACACACACACACACACACACAGATTCAGATCAGTGTTAAGTGTTAGACTGTAATCAGTAGAAAATAATTACTTCCCATTATGCTGAGATGACACCCTCTGAACAAGCACAGTGTGTGTGTGTGTGCGTGTGCGTGTGCGTGTGCGTGTGCGTGTGTAAGTGCGCGTGTGTGTGATTTAATTCTCGTCTCTCTTTTAAACCTTGAATTTTTTATTGCTCTGAGCCCTGAAGTGAAAAAGCCATTAACTCTGCAGCAGGTAACTTTTATGATCATTTGCTTTGAGGGAATAAAAATGAATGAGTGAAGATGAGTTCTCTGTTTAACTGCTAATCAAACAGGACAGGTGGAGCTCCGTCCTGTCAATCAATACCAGCCGGTGACCCAGGGCCGTGGGGGTGAGAAGGTCTGCGAAGGACCCCCATCTCAAACTGACAGGTCTTAACTTCGAAGACATAAAAGGGTCATTTGTAACTACAAATCACTGTTTCGAACATAAAGCTCTTCATGATTGGACAGCTCTGTGGTTAAGGAAATCGAACAGCCTCTTAAACCTGAACCTGAGCCCGATTCTGCACCTGCCTGCCTCCGCCCTTTACCTGCTCCGTCCCTGTAGACCTGTGTGTCCTCTGCTTCTGTTTGGACTTCATACATGTGCTTGGAAGCTCGTGCATCATCACTTTACTAATAAACCCCTGAACTCTTCCTGCCCAGTTGTAGCATCCCGGTCCTCTTCCTCCATGCCTGTGATGGTGTCCTCTGTTTAAACGATCACACTTTTTCTTTCTTCGCTCCAGATGGACAAGAGGCCTCTGGAGGTCTCCGCCAGTCCAACATAAACAATGTTTTAGGGCACTTAGTGAAACGACTGACGGTGTTGTTTTTCATGGACGAACTCTCTCTGAAACAGACCTGAAATGTACCCGACATGCAGTGACGAAGATCCAAACGGACCAGAAGACAGTTTTTTGATCTTAACTGAGGGCTACTGAAACGAGATATTCTTATTTCTCTCATCTTTATCATATCTTCTTTCACTTTTAAAAAAAAGGATTCAGTAACTTCCTCAAACAGCTGCTCACTGTAGCTTTAAACAAACCAACAGGAGGAAATGATGCACCTGCTGGGGACTATTTTCAGCAGCGGATGAATCCACATTTGGTGCTGTAGTGAGTGTTTGTGTGCGTGATTGAGTCAGAATAAACTAAAGTGTGTGTGTGTGTGTGTGTGTGTGTGTGTGTTCATGGTGATGAAGGAACATGTCAGCCAGTGCAGCAGTGTGGCTCATTGATGTGTTTTTGGCACAGAGGAAGCAGATCTGTCAGGCTGTGATACACACACAATACTTATTAGTAGATACTTTCACAGCTGGTTTGAGTCTGAACATGAACAAACAATAAGAAGCTTGTTCTTGACTTGCTTTTTAGAATTAAAAACAAAAACCTTGTTTGCACACACAGAAATGTGTGATACTTCATCTGCTTTGTAGTTGAGCAAGAAAAGAATCTAAACTGTGACTCAAACATCTGCAGCAGCTGTTATTGTCCAGCAGTTAAAGAAGATGGTGCAGATTTCATTTCAGCACAGTTTAAAGTGGAGTTTCATATCATTCCCTCCTCATCATTAAACAGATGCTGCACTTTTTCTCTACAAGTAAGAAGAGCTGGTGATACAGTTTTTCAGCTTCTCTGCGACAGCATCCTTTCTCTCCCCCTGCAGTCAGGACGAGGTGAGGGATGAGGTGGAGCTGCTGGGAAAAAAATCACAGATGTGCAAAGACAAACTTCAAGAGAGAAGAAAGAAATGTTGAATGGTTGTTGAATTCAGGTTTCACTGGCAGTGGTTGGGACTGCAAACCATATAAATGTTAATTTCACACCTTAAGTCATCAATATTCTCACACTAAAGATACATAATCTGATCATATGTAAAACCTGCTGTGACTGTCAGCTAACACCAGCTCTGGATGAAGCTGCTCTGCTGGATGTGGACTCTGTGCAAGGGGAAGGTCTTCAAGGCTTTTCCTCTGGGGTCTTTCCTCTGGCTATCACCACTAACTGCACTGACAGGAGTGAGAGCGTTTTTTCATTTTCAGGTTGTTTGTGGATGAAACTTTTTTGGTAGCATACCAAATTAAACTGAATGAGAGTTTACATAAAGTGTCTATAATCTGCAGCACCCCTCGGCTTTATGGAGCTTTGCAGTGAGTTTCAGCTCATTGTTTATCTGTTCAGACACAACTTTACTGTTCTGGTTCACTCTCAGCGCTCTCATAACGTTGTTTTCAGAGAGAAAAGGCTGCTGTGCTCTATCTGCTCAGCAGCAAACAGCACACAGACACAGTTAGAGACTAGCTGCTGAACATAGTGGGGCTGCTATCATGAAGCCCCTGGTGCCACCCACAGTGTGTTTGAGGAGCTGGTGATGAAAAGGTTTGAGGGTTGGGGAAACAACCTGGTCAAAACCACTTGCAATGATCAAACTGTGTCTTGTTGTGTCTCCGTCATGGTGCTGAAAATGATCGTTTTCACTGACCCGTTCCGACAGACAAACGGCGACTCAGCAGTTTACAAGGTCATCACATTTTCCAGCCAGTCAGAGAATACATGCTTGCTTTGTGAACAATGGAGAAAAGAATTCATTAAAATACATCAAAGTATGTTTACACGCAGTAAATCTGCAGGCCTGGAAACAGCAGGATTTCTTTTACTATTTGTTGTCTAAAGTCTGCACCGCTGAGCTGTGACCTGCTTCCTGCCAGCAGCGTGTAACACCAGTGATCTGGAAGTTTACTGTCTTGTTGTGCTTATTGTGAGTCGCTGAGGGCGAAACTGTCGGCTAACAGATCAGATAAAACAAGATAGCATAAGATAAAGTCCCCTGCAGGCGTGTTGGTCTCCAGCGATGAGGTGGCAGCAAGGACATCAAAACAATCGATGGAAACTACTGAGTGAAATTCAAGATAAAAGTTAGTACACACACTTTATCATGAGGTAAAAAAGAGGTCCAGACACTGGGAGGCTGAACAGCAGCGGTGCATCAGCAGCAGGCGGACTGAAGTGATGAAGATGTTCTGTCTGGAGGGTTAGACTTCACGTTTATAATCAAGATGCTGATGAGTTTGTTCAGCTGATGTTCTGCTCAGATCTGCACTCACTATGGTCTGAATGAGAGCTGATGAAGCTCAGGAAGATCTGAAAGGTGAAGGCTGAATTATTCTGGGCTTTAGTTCAGGAGACGGTGCGTTGGAGAAGCTTTGGTTCTGTTTTTGAGTTAAAAACTGTCTGGTTCTCCTTCTGCCTCTTATCCAGGTCTGGCTTGCAGATGCCCTTCATCCTCCAGCTCCTCCTGAGGGACTCTGAGGTGTTTCCAGGCCGGATGGGATACATAATCCCTCCAGCGTGGTCTGAGTTCTGGGCTGGAAGATATCTTGACTGTGTTGACTGAATCAGTATCAGAGGAGAAATCAATCAGACTGACGTAAAGGTTTACAGTTTGTTACATTTGGTTATGTGCGTTTCTCTGTACTGAGTTGACTTTTTCCAAACTTTTCAGACAATTCACTTTCCCAGCGTGCAGTTAATCTCACATCCCCAGTGCACTAATGCAACCCAAACACTGAAGAGACACCTCGGAGTCAAAACACTGCCAACATTTCTCTCCTAACAAGGAAACTCTGTCACTCACAATGACCTGAAAAAGAGTAACAGCCGGTCTCATTACACTGCTGTGTTAAACCTCATCACACAGCACTGTCACATCCTGAAACTGATTTTACAGCAGCGATTTGGAGACAGACGACAGATCAGAAAACACTTCTCCATGTCGCTCTGGGAGCTGCGGACAAAAGACGTATTTTCTCGTTAAATTTAGAAGACTTGTTATGTCCTCATCTCCTCTCGTACCCCCCTTTGGTTTCAGAGAGGTCATCCAGGAAAGACGAGTTTCATTAGCAGCGTGTGTTCAGATCATGAACATGAAATTTGAAAGCTGTGCTCATTGAATGCAATCAAAGCACTGAAACCTGATCCACAGTTTAGTCCACGCTGACTTCTGCTGCAGGCAACAGAAACAGGCAGCAGAGCCGTTCTCATCAGGTTTGCAGACAGGAAGTCAGTGTGACTTTGTGTACAGGTGTGTATCGGTCACATGACAACACACATACAGACACACAAACATCACAGAGTGACACACAACAAAGGACAAGAATAAGAGATGTGGTAGAATTTTCCTTTAACAAGTCCTTCGACAAGCAGATGATCAGGAGGATTTGCTGCTGCAGCTTTTTGACTGAGATGTGTGTGTGTGTGTGTGTGTGTGTGTGTGTGTGTATGTGTGTCTCTTCCATAGGGAGTGTGGATGGTGTGTAAGTGTGTGTGATGGGGTTTAACTGAACAGATGTAACTTCAACAAGAGGGACCGTGTGTGTGTGTGTGTATGTGTGTATGCGTGTGTGTGTAGATGAATCAGTGAAGGACACGGGAGGATTTTTGCCTTTTCCAGTGTTTAAAGTTTAGTTTTACCTCTCTCTGCACCTGACGATTCAACTCGGAGAGTAAAAAGTAAAAGACAAGAAGACAACAAAAAAAATGTACGAAGTGATAAGAATAAAAAGGAAAACGAGAAAAACACCAACAGGAGAGAAAACATGTTGGTACGTCTGAAAAATAACCTGAAAGTAAGTCTCAGTGGAAGTTTTCAGTTTTTCTTTTAATCTTGATTTTAAATAATAAATAAACAGAAAGTTATTTCCATTTCTGAAGAGTTGTTTCCGTGTCAGAAAACCCAAAACCTGCAGATCTGTTTGAGGTGAATGTGTCAAAATATATTTGAAATAAGCATTCTTGAGGGATTTTATATCAAAATTCCTCTCTGTTCACCTCAAAAACATAATTTTGGTGATTCATCTGGAACTCTTACCACATGATCAGTTTCTGGATCAAGATGCACACAGAACTTGACAGTCGTTCCACATCTGGACAGCCTGCTCTCCTACAAGTTAATCTGATATATTACTTAATCATTTGGTGACAAACACAATCGGCGCCTGGATGATGTTCACTACATTTGTGTTGTGCAGAGTTTAATGCTTTAACATGAGAGTTTGTATCAAATATTAACCTTAACCATGAGCCTGGAGTGCCTAAACACAACCATAAAAACTTTAATAGCACCCTTGTTACCACTGGTGGAAGTATCTATGCACTTTTACTCATGTACTATACTGAAGTACAGTCTTTAGGTACTTGTAGTTCAGTAGTTCCATTTAAAACCTTACAGCTACTTGGCCTTGGAGGAGAACAGCAGTCTTCATATGATTCTTCAGACTCATACTCACTGCAACGGAACTATGTCACATATACATTAAGATGCACTAACTGCTGTTTGATTACTACTTCAAAACTATCTGAGAGCAAATAAAAAGGGAAAACTGGATGTTAAGGAGCTAAGAACCGTCTTCACTCTCAGCTGTGGAGATGTTTGGAACATCACTGCAAACCAAAGTTGTAAAATTATATCTAAAACTTCATCAAACATCCTGTTAGAGCGCGTTGAACATCACTGACTGCAGGCAGATAAAACAGTGGAGAGAAAAGTGGCAGATTGTTCCTTTAAAGGGACTTTTCCACAGAGAGGAAAGTGTGAGCGAGTCGATGAATCAGTGAGGGAGGACGCTGAGGGATGTTTCTTTTGCTTCCATTTTTAAACTTTAGTTTAGTTCTTTTTGCACCAATGCAACTTTAAACACACACACACACACACACACACACACACACACACACACACACACACACACACACACACACAAGATGGCTGCCCTGCTAGCCGGCTCGACTGTTACCTGTCAGCTGAAATATCACCTTGGCGGCAAAGCAGGTTCATTTCCAGCCTCCATCTGGTGGGAATCACCTGAGGTTTGTGTGTGTGTGTGTGTGTGTGTGTGTGTGTGTGTGTGTGTGTATCCATGCGCAGCAGCTAGACAGAAACTCTTGAGTGTTTGATGGCTTCTGAATCTTTTTCATACTGTCATCACCATCCAGATCAGTGTTTTTACATCTTTTGATCCTATTTTTTGACATTTTTTGGTTACGCTCATGCATATAAAGTGACTGAAGGAAGTACAAATAAGCATTTTGTGTATTCTGAAATGGTAAAAATCCAAAGTATAGGCAATTTTACTTCCTGAGCTGACAGACATTACATTACAGTGCAGAACACGTTGATGCATCTGCAGAAAATAACTGCAACAACAACAAAACCATGTTGCTCTCTAAGCCGGTCTCTCCCTTACTCTGCCAGCCTGATAGTAAACCAAAGAGCAGCCTGTCTGTTGACCATCTGCCCTCTCAGGCCAGCCAAACATCTGCAGTGTGAGCAGGCGTCTGGCCTCTTTTCAGACACTCGCCGAGAGGGCAGAGTGTTTACTGACCTCTCATTGGTTAATTAGCAGGAAGCGACAAATCTGTGGGTGCATGGTTCCAGGTAGTGGAGCGTTAACAGAGTAAATGCAGCGTGTGACTCGCTCGCTGAAAGCTGCTGTGTGGCCTGAACCCAGACAGCCAGCAGCAGACTCACCTGCTCCACTAACAGGCTTTGAAAAGCGAGATGGAAGCAGCAGGTTGTTCTACATTATACCACATTCATCAAGTCCCAAAAGTCTGCCAAATTTTCACTCTTGTTGTTTTAAGTAAGCATCTTTTTACTTGTAATTCTTTAAAAAAAATGCATGGACTTAATTTATTTTCCTGTTACCAGCTAAATCTCAATGTCTTGTGTTTAATTGTATCTTGACATCTTGCAGATGTGTATCATTTCCACTCACTTATTTCCATTGTGGTGGAAGAATGTTGTGAACTTCCCGTAAGCCAGTTACACCAGTATACAGCACAGTGTATGGATTATTAACTTTCTGTACACTGGCAAGTGTAGTTTTAAGACAGTTAAGCTGAGCAAGTAGCTGAAAAAGCTGGTGTTCAGTGTGTTTAGCCACCAATGATTTTATTAAAGCTAATGAACCATAAGTCTTCCCAATTTCTCCACTCATGTTACACACTTGACCAATAACTGCTCTGGACATGCAGGGAGAAGAACATCTCAATATTATGGAACAGTTAGAAAAAGAAACGTGGTGAAATGGAAATGTGAGCCAAATTTGGAAATGTTGTGAATGTAATTGTAATATAGGGAACAGATAAATGATTAAATATGTCACAGAAAAGAAGATAAAGGGACTAAAAATAATAATAAAAACACTTTTTAATTATAGCTAATTAAGTAACAGTATTATTTATGGATGCATTCAGTAATATTTTTGACTTGCGTTTTTTAAAAACATATTGTCCGTTGGGCCGAAGTCGTCACAGATAATAAATTTTAATGATTTTTTTTTTTTTTAATGGTTGTGGAGTGGCGCAATACGTTTTCCAAACAAACATGGCGGACGACAAGATCGAGGGGGAGCGGAAACGGCTTACCAGAACCGAAGTCGGCCGTTTGGCAGGATTTTGGTTTCTCAGACACAATTGGCTGCTTGTGTTGTGTGGAAACAATGGAACACATCGCTGAACTACCGCGAAAACATTTTTAATTTATCCAAACACCCGTTGTTCCTAGTGGTGGAAATTTCGAGAAGCTAACGGTGAAGCTAATTAACGCTAACGCTAGCTAGTTCTCGTAACGTGGAAACCTGGCAACAAATAATCCAACAAGCTCAACGTCTGCTGTGAGGTTTTTATTCATGGATTTATATCGATACAGTGTGGCTGAAACTCACAAATTATGAAGATACTGGCGATAAAATGCTCAGCTGCCGGTCCGTTGGCAACAAGCTAATGGCAGAGCTAGCATCAGGTGAAGTTCAACAACAGAAGCTGAGCGTCATGGCAGAGGATTGATGGACAAGCAGAGAGGTGACTTTCTTTCTGTTTCTTTAAAGTTAACTTGACCTTAGTTTACCTCTAAATTACTAATTTTACCTTTCTGACTTAATTTGTGTAACTAAGCTGTATGATATGCCGTGGCACAAGTTAGAATAATGGTACTACTTTGGACTGTTGAGTGAACTTGTACCTGGAGAGAATATTGACAGAAAATTAAACAATTAATCAGACATTTTAATGTTCAATTAAGCCTTCAGGTCATAGCTTTTCAAATGTGAGGATTTTGTTGCTTTTGTTTTGTTTTGTACGAGATGTTGGATTTTGGACTGTTTGCTGGACAAAACAACCACTCTAATTTAAAGCCCCATCCTTGGACACTTCATTATGTCCAGACATTTTCGAGAAGAAATGATCAATTGAGGAAATTATCGTCAGGTTTTTCTAATAAACATAGTTGTTAGTTGTTAGTCACTGTCTAATGACCTAATTATGTTTATTCTAAAAAAAAAGTGTAGTCTACTTATTACCCCCACAACCCAGAGTGAAGATAAGATAAGATAAGATAAGATAAGATAAGATTCATCTTTATTAAACCCCCACCAGGGAAATTTGGGTGTTAGAGACAGCAAACAATAGAGCAGGAATAAAAATGAGACGGGGAAGGGAATAAAAAATACAAATTACTAAATACAAAATGAACTATATATGTGAAATATGGATAAGTACAGTGTTTTGTACTATTGTACAGTAATACTTCATTTCAGCAGTCTGGACTTGTACTATTACTGCTACTGTCAGTGCTACAACTATTTCTGTTGATATTAGTCTGACTACAGTCCGCTCTTGGCCAGCATCTGAAACAGAAACAGGTTTATTGCCAAGAAACTTGTTAATCCTTCAACTGATCTAAAAATCTGCCTCTTAAAAATCTCGTCGGGTTTGTAAATCCACCGGCCTGGAGTTACTGTGTGAAGCCTTTGGCCCACAGCGACAGTATGATGCATGAGAGAAGGTTAAAACACTCCAACAGAGTGATGACTCTTTTTATTCAACTGTGCTCGCTCTCTTTCTCCTGTATCACGCACATACAGCCACACACACACATAATTAAGAAAGGGGGTATAAAGAGCTTCCAGTGTCTTTAAATCAGTTTTGATTGGTAATTAGCTGAGCTGAGCAGGAAGGAAAAATTGATTCTGCGACTTAATTACACATCTGGAGATTTGAAACAAGTTGAAATAAAACAGCAATGAGTGAAAACAGCTTTTCCCTCTGAAATATAACCTGCAATCACCCTCTTAGCCAACGTGTGAAAAATATCAACACTTCAGTTTCCTCCCCTTCCTTTTCATCAGTAGGTAAATTCAGCTCAGTGAGAGCCAGTCTCAATGTGTGCATAATGTGTCTGTCACTGTGCTGAGGTTAGTGCTTCACTGTGCTGACATATCAATGGTGCCCTAATCCATACAGCTGCATATTATAGTGCTGAAACAATCATAAATCAAGTTATTTTTCAAGCCAAAAATTATCTGCTTCCGTCTTCTCAGTTGTGAGGATGTTGCTGCTTTTTTTTGTCTCTCAGTGCATGCCATAAACTTTTGGGGTATCAGAGTGTTTGTTGGATAACACCAGCAATTTGAAGACATTAATTTAAGATTTCCACAATTGTAACAGCATTTTGAGCCAGACTTCCTGCATATTTTCATAATGTGTTGAAAACTGATGTGTTGTATGTTTCTTTTATTCTGACAGAGAGATCATGACGCTGGACAAAAACACAAAACGAAGTGAACCTGTCCAAACCGATCAACCATTTGAAGCCACGTGAAGATGCTACCAAAGGCAAGGAAGCTGATTTTCTGATATTTTGAATGTTTCATGTGTCTGTATGCTGCGAGATGTTGCTTCTGTGTTTGACTCAAGAGACTGTGGGCGGCTGGATTGAACTGTGCTGCTGCACAAAAATCTGGAGAGAGTCTTGTTGACTTGAGGCCAAAGTTAACTTACTGTAAGTTGTGGTCATGTGGTTGGTCTGGTAATCTGTGGCTTGTTTTGCTGTGAACCTTTAAACATAGTTACAGTATTTATTTGAGAGTTTTATAGATGAAGATGTTGGTGCTGACTGGTTCTGCTGATACAGGTCCACTAGCTTGTGCTTTCTTTGTCTCACTGTGGTGCCCAAAGCTGTTAAGGGCTCATTACCACTCCTGGAGGCCTGGAGGGTGGAAACATTCACTTGCACTTCACGGTTGGTGGGAGGCACAGTCGCAGTTGTAGCTGTGGGACTGTATACAGAGTGTCGTGCTGCTTGTGTCGGTCAGCCTGTAAATCCTTAAGCGGGGTTAAAACTTGCACCGTTGCAGCAGTACTGTGCTGGATGATGAGTGGATTGGTTTGAAGTGTGTATTGAACCATGTGGACTGAAGCCTCTTCACGTTGTTGTTCTGCGTCTTTTGATTGTCCTCTGACATTTGACATTTTTTTTTTGCGCCTTTGTGAAGCACTGGAAGGCGCGTGTGTGTGTGCATGCGTGTGAACACGCTGTCTATGATTTCCATTTGATTTCCATTTAGATAGCTGTTGTTGCTGCTTTGTGATTCTGCTGTGCTGTTGTTGGGTGTCAAACCCGTGTGTGTTCAGTAATGATGAAAACACCTGCTGTACAGCTTCACTACACTGCTGCATGTTCTCCTCTGTGCGCCTGAAATTGATTTTCTTTGTCTGAGGTTCGACTTAAATTCTTCTTCTCCAGGGCTGTTTGCTGCTCAGAGTTAACAGAAGAAAAATCCTTATGTAATCAAACTGTGCTGGCAGTATTGTCATCTTGTTAATATGATTGTCTGCTGGAGTGCTGCTTCTATCAGATGCTTTAAGTCGCAGACTGTTAACGTCACCGTCAGACAACCCTGAGTGTGGTTCAGTAGCTGTGCTGGGAAAAGTGGACTTAAATGAAAATGTTTTGGTTGTAGTTTCACGTTTAAAACACTAGAGGGAGGAAGACTGAGTGACAGTAGATGCAAAGAAAGACATGTAATTACACATACTGTAGATATTTTATGGTTAGTCCATCATGTGTGATCTCTGAGTCTTCTGTTAAAAGAAACTTATCAATTAATTTTATGTTTCTTCATCATTTTTTTTTCACGAAGTAGTGCCTGGATGCAATGTTGTCTAGAAGGAAATATGTTATTAAAAGTATGGACAGATTATGAGGCTATAAAGGTTCTGCTGCTTATAAGGGTGGGTGTTTAAACCCCTCCTAAAGCTTTAGGCCCACATTTTATACATAATACCGTATGACACTGTATAAAACATTATACGAAACTAGTATTTTCACAAGACCAACATTTTGACTTTGAGGCCAATTCCAAGTTTCGTATCACCAGTACACTTGAAACTGAAATGATACTGATTTGATACTTGATGCCTCATAGATCAGAGAACATCATCCCATCTTTGGGGTACTTTTAAGGTGATGTAATGGACGCCTGACTTGTGGTTGATTGCTCGATGGTTTCACTTGAACTCTGTTTTTGGATTCAGGAACAACAGAGGCCAAATTGAGCCCTGAATCAGGGATGACATGATAATGTAACAGTAAAGAGGAGATGTGGTTAGATTAGATTTTCATTGTACAATACTGCAGTGACTGAGGTGTGTGTGTGGTCGGTTGCTGCCACAGGCAAGGTTGACAGTCCGTACATAAGTAATCCCTCCTTTATGTATCAGGCTGCTTGAGTGTCTGCTCATTTCTCTGATGTCCTGTTTGTATGTGGTTCAAGCGTGTGTGTGTCTGCATCTGTGTATTGTGTGTGCAGTAATGAATGTGCAGTTTCCCTCTTCATGTTCAGCCTTCTGTCTGGCAATCTCATTCTCATCTCATTTTATTATGTTTTTGCTTGAATTTTTCCTTTAACAACCTCCAACAGCGTGATGATGCCTGTTGGAGGACGTCGTGTGTGTACTTATGTGTGTGTGTGGTGCAGCTGCAGCCAATCATGAAGGCAATCTTCGGTACCTGCCTTTCCATCAGCGCGGCCATAAAAGTCGAGGCGGCTGTAAAACGGACTGACAGATTTAAGAGCCGCTGCTGCTGATTTTTACTGCCGTCGTCTTTGTTTTGGGTGCCCTGCTGCACTTCATGGACACACACACAGATCACGTTACCATCATTATCAAGGGCTATTTCTGTAGTCCTCGTTGTTCTGACATCCTTCCTCTCATTTTAAGTCTCACTTTCAGTCAGGATTAATATTCCATAGTTATGCTGGTCGCTATGCAGTGAAATGTTCACAGTGCAGGTTGCTGTAAAGCAGAACACAAGCAGGCTGAGGTGGAAAAAACAGCAGAGCTCAGTAAAGAACAGATCAGTTTTTCATCAGGATTATTTTTGCCAATACCAGTCCATTAAAATATGACTGATATCAATCCTAAGGCCTGTGTGATGATTAAAATACTGCAATTAAAATCAGTCATCCTCGCCTGCAGAAATAAATTGTTCTTGACAGAGATGAAAGTAAAAGTTAAAATCTGTTGAACTGTAATTGTGTCATGTGACATCAATATGAAACATTTTTGGGCTTTTGTTTTTGTTCAGAAATGAGTCTGATGAACTTTAGGCAGACGGAAAAAGAAAAGGACAAACCACAGAATTAGTTTGAAGCTCACACCATGCTTTAAAGATTCATAATGAAAACAATGTCTTTGATAAAACGTACATTTTTCTTCAGAAGTCAGTTATTTAACATTATACTGAAGGTTTTATCTGTGGCTGTACTATAACAAAGACAGGGAGTATTTCTTTAAAAATGAGGCCAGTTTTCTAAATCCAAACATGTCCAGTTATGTCAAGTTCAAGTAAATGACATTAAATGACAAAGCACTGATTAAACATACTGTTCTAGGACTCTGCTCATGGCCGACCGTTACATTAAACATTAATATGATTTACTGCTGTAAGTATCATGTTTGGTTAGTCCAATGAGATTGAGACATTTTCTTTGAATTCATTTCTGCCTGGTCACCATTTCATTTCTTTAATATTGAAATATTTGTGTTGTATTTTGTGTTTTTAATATGAACACTATGTTGGATTTGAAAGGAAACGGAGAAGACGTGCTGACTGTTGGCTTTAATTTGAGGGTGTTTTCACTAACTTTAGATGAACAGTAAAGCTGACCCCGATGTCATATAAACAAATGCAAACCGAACACATAAACTCCTGTTACTGCCGACACAAGCACTAGCATCTTCTGATCCCTAAATTAACATACACACGTGCTAACACACACACACAGACACACATCCTGTGTCACAGTATTAAACGGGACAAGCTATCGCTGAGCTAATCACTGGCTGCTTTGTGTTGTTACACTAAAGGGATAATCTGCTGTTCTTTATCTGCCACAGCAAATAATGGGATTTAGAAGGTCAATCTGACAGTCAGACACACACATGTACACGTGTGAATACACAAACACACACACACACACACACACACACACACACACACACACACACTGCTGTTGCCCTAAGGCAACAGGAAAATCACAACACGGTGTGTGCATATATATGTGTACACACACCATGTTGTGGTGTTATGTGTATGTATTTATGCACTGTCTGTGTATGTGTATGTAATGTACACACACACACACACACACACACACACACACACACACACACACACATACATTATACAGTATCTTGCTGACCAAATGCAGAGCGGATCTGAGGCTCATGCTACCTATTCCAGCTTGGTGTGGATTTGCAAAAGATGTGAATCATAAATAGACACAACAGAACCATTAACATGAATAAATAAGAATGCATAAATCAATTAATGAGCGAAGGATTAAATTAATAAACAGCCAAGAAGTCAATAAGGAAATAAACTGACAAAATATGCGTGAATTTTGATACAGTGGCTTGTAGCTGAATTATTTACTGAATTTGTTGGATAATTTCAAGAGTTGTGTATTTTTTATGTTATGTTTTCTAATATCCATATGTTCTTGATGGCAGTGTAATCTTGGCTGGTATTATCTCTTTATTTGTGAACATCTGTAATGGATAATTGAATTTTCAAGACTTAGTTATCCAACTTTGATAGATAATCTCTCTGAAAATCAATTCTGTGCGTTTAATTTCACTCATGAAGATGATCAAAACCGGAGTGACTCAGAGGTATTGACTCTGGTAAATGTGATAATACTGTCACCAAATTTTGCCACCATGGTCATCATCTGTCGCTAATTAAAGTTAATTTCTCTGCAAGCTAGTATATGTACTTGTCAAAGATGATCTATGAAGAAGAACCTCCACTCTGTAACATCTTTGAGTTGAGTGAGTGTTTTTGTAGTTGTAATGCTGCAGAAATCACCCTTGATCACCTTCGTCCCGCTCTAAGCTTCTTCGTTTTTGATCATCCAACCACAGAGTCAGTCCTCCGCCTCTGACCAATCCCCTCTCAAATCACTGCAAAGACTTATCCAATAAAACACCAGACCAGAATCCCTTTTATGAAAAATAAAACCATCTTCAAGGCCTCTGTCTTGTTTGGCTCATCGCCCTGGATTATGGCTCGATGAGAGGTGGTTACATCAGATCCTTGCTGTTTGAAAATGTACTTAAGGCCAGTGTTGTTAAGCCTGTTTTAAACCCACAGTGCTTACTGGGATCAAGATTAAATTCTGGGAAAATACACGCATGCTTCTGAACACACACATGCACGGACAAACGCTCTCTCACAAGCACACACGCACACACACGGACACCCACACTAAGAAAAGGTTTTCTAGGTATCAAGAGCAAGTGTGTGTTGTCAAAAATAGTGTGTGCAGTAGCATGAACATGGACAGAGTGTGTTCAGTTATTAGCAGGGATGAGTCATATAAAAGCCTGCGAGTGTTGCAGGCAGATGTACAGAAGCTGGTTGAAACCCTTTTAAAGTTCAAAGACAAACTCTGTGACCTGGTTCAGCCGCTGCAAAGGAAAAATCGCGTACCTTCCTCAGCACTTCTGTTAATATATGAGGAACACACCAATCAGACAACAGTGACTGATGTGGTGGTTTACATTTTGGTTTTCTGTTCATTTAGTTTTCTGTTTTGTTGTGACTGTCACTGCAGCCCGATCCCATGAGAAATTCATACTTTTGCATAAACAGCTTTCTCTTCCCTCCATATGTGCAGAAAGTTTTAAGGCATTTGGTAAGAGTGACAGCTGCTCTCCTCGTTCATTTCAATGAGAACAGTGTGTGCACATAGTCAGGGTCCAGACTCAGATGCTTCAGAAAACATCATCCAGCAACTCAGTGAGATGGCTTATCAAATACATAAGGCTCATGTGAAGTCCTGTTTCACAGTATCATAAACAGCTGTGCAAAGTTTTGCAGTTTGATACACTCATGAATCTGGACTTTATGGATTGTCTTTGTTCTTCTTACATGTGCAAATAGAAACACTGCCAGACCAGTGCTGACCACAGCTATGATGTGAGGTAACCTAAAATCTCTAAAGTCATGGACCTGCTGTCACCTGGTTGTAGAGTCTGATGCAGCTTCCACAGGTTAGCTGGTTCTGCACTCTGATGCTCTGACTGCTGTGCTGCTGCTGCTGCTGTCGGCACATTCGTTCCCACTGGCTTCAGCGACACTCGCAGTCTCGCCTCAGTAATTATCAAACCCTGACATGATAATTCCTGAGAGAAACTAATTAAACGTGAACATATAGTTCAACTAAAATGTAATCACTTCTTGATCTCTATATATGCATGTTGAGATGAAAATTGAACCTATTGGCCTGAACCGGGAACACATCAGTAGCCAATTGTCAATGCAAGCCTTGTGTAATTGTGCACAGTATCAATAACATTGCCTTTGCCTTTTCATTTTCAGAGTCACCGAAGATGATGGTCCTGTTTTTTATGGTTATTTGTAAGAGCAGCATAATCAGAAAATAAAAGTCTGTAGCTGTAATGTATGAGCACCATCTGGAAAGAAGCCAGTTTTTATTTAACACTGCTTAACTAATTAATTCACTACATATGCAAAAGGAGCACTGTGGCCCTCCCTTTCCTCTTCATAACATTTTGCCAAATGGTAGCCAAACAGATGTACATTTCAAGAATTGTGGAGTCGGCATTTGAACTACACATTAACAGGAGGAGGATGACTTTTGCTGTAATACGGAGCTGTGCTGGACCACATTCAGATTGAACGGCTTGCCTTCCTCTGCTTTAACACTACATGATTTTTGACAGCGTACAAAGTCGGCCACAACGTGAGACAATTTCTTGAACTCGGCCAACTCCAGTTAACTTCTTGCACACTTCATGGAACATGGCATGCCAATTTCACCATCCACAAGCAACCTTAGGTTTTATTTAATCGGTCTGATTCTCTGCTCTCTGTATAATCTCCCTCAGTCTCTACATCTCCATCTTCCCTCTCTCATTTTTGGGTTCAGAGCCCTTAAAAATTGGATTCTATGGTCTATACGATTTTACAAATTGCAATTATGACACTAACAAGAACCAGGGCTTGGGATGTTATCACTATGGTGCTTCTGATGGCACATTAGTTTGTTATTGTTTTATCATTAGTCAAATAACTAACAGCAAGCAAGTAATTAAGTAAAGAGCTCAGACAGACATAGAAAAAACAACTATGTAAAAAGATTCACTCCTACTTGTTCAGTCCCAAATGAATAAGTAAATTAAAATAAAAATCAACCAACCAGTTAAAAACAGTCATGGTCTGATCTTTGGAAAATAATCCATCCTTAAACTGTGACCTTCACAGGAGGCTCAGTTGGCAGACTTCGGCGTGCATGGTCACAACACCTGCCAGGTCCTCAGCTAACTAAAGTTAAATGGGAGGTTTAAATATCGAACACTGTTTTCTGAAATAACATTTACTAACGCTGTGCAACTGCACCAGATACCTGCCAGGTTTGTTTCCCCTCACGTTTTGTACATTGATCAGTGCGGTTAATAGCACACACAGTGTTACTTGGAGAGATTGTTTTTTGATAGCCGTATCAATTTTTGATGAATTTCACACAGAATTTGGGTCGTACCTGAGCTCAGTCTTTGACTCTTGTATTGGCTTTCTGATTTGTATCAGTTAATCTTTTCACTCCCAGTCGATACCCTTTGGCAGGCTTTAGTACACTTTTCTCCATGCGTCACTTTTGTATTGTGGATTGTAGTGGACATCGTATCCTTTAGGGGCTGGACTCGAGGATTTTAACTTGTTCAAACTGTATTGTAGTGAAAATGATGGAGTTTAAGCAGGTCTCCAGTTCTTGAATATCCTGGGCACTGGTTTTTTCTTGGCCTTATGCGTCCAACAAAGCAGCGTTATGACATGCTGGTTAGGCAATGTTTTCCATCCAAAACGTTGGGGAGAGACAAACCCCAGGGTGGGGGAATAATCTGCATGCCAACAGAAACACAAGACAGAGGATAAGAGACAAAAAATGGGAAAGAAACTAACTTTAATGCTATTTCCCATGATGCTGTGTGAATTTTTAAGCGCAGGTGGGAGTGGGATGTTTCTTCAGGGCAAACATGTTCTTGCTCTTAACGCAACACTCACATCGTGTGTTAGAAGTCAACCTTCGCTCTGCCTGGCTGCAGCGATACCTGACTGAGGCTGCTTAGCATTGCAGAAGAGATGAGGAGAGCCGCTGAGTGCCCTGAGAAACGATACTAATGTCAAAAGCACAAGCTGTCTGCAGCAGAATCAGCCTTTCCTGAATGAATACACAAGCAGGCTTTCATGTTTTCATACTGTGGCGAGGCTGAACAAAATGTGTATTTGTGTGTGCGTAAGCTGGTGATGATGTTTGTGTGAATGCTTATTCAGGTGTGTGTGTTTCTGTGCCTGTGTGCATTTTTATGGATGAGGAGAGGATTGTGTGTTTGCAAATTAATGTGCATTTTTATGTCACTGGAGAGAAAAGCTCGCCTCAGTCTACAGAGAGCGGACTGACTACCATCAACACTTGTAGAATTTAACACAGCCCAGTGAAACAGACACTGAAGGACTGTTAATGTGGTTATATTAGATTGGAGAATACATTCATACTGAGAGCTAACTGGTTTTAGATAAGCGAATAAGCATATTTGGGAAAACTGGTCAGAAATGAAGTGACTGGTTATGAATACAGTGAGATACAGTTACACCTGCTAACTGAGATGGCAACTTCTCATATACATATTTGAAGATAACTGGTTAGAAATGGTTAGTTGTTACTAGGAGCTAACTGGAACTTACACCACCATATATGAAAAAATGCCAAACATCTGAAATGAGGTAAATTAGATGTAATAAATGTCACAAAGATACTGCATGACTGTTGAATGTGATCACACAGTATTGTACAGGTGTTCATGTCCTTGTGCTCAACAAGGTTTTTCTGGACCAGATTTGGAGCTACAGGTGTGTGCAGGCATGAATAGTTTCCTGTCAGTGTTGCAGCACCAGAGGAATAAAAGATCAAACTGACTGCCAAATGTGAGGAAGAATTGATCTCTTTGTCCAAGCAGCACTTGGGGAGGAAAAAAAGGCCACTTACAGCTCGGCTTCATGAATAATGTTCAGACGATGTTGAATCGGGAGACCCGGCTCGCGGCTCAGCTGACCCTCCACTGCATCCTCATTCCTTTACGATACATCAACAACACGCCGAGGAGGACTTCGGTTTTTCATAAGTCTGCCTCCAGTTTGTTAAAGGTTGAAGAATGCATTTCAGTGTGTGACACAGGAAACATTAACCCTCCACCATGGAACTGACATTATTTACTGTACAAGAAATACTCGAAGAGATATTGGACTCCAGTGTTAGACACAGTCACCGCTTTCACAGGGCTACACTTCACTGCAGGATGCATTAAATAAATGGATTTAAAGTATGCTGTAAAGGGAAAACCTTTAAGTCAGTTTGAGTGGTATGAGAGCTAAGCCATGTTACAATGCAGTTCTTTCCCTCTCGATGAAGGGAAGCTCGTCATGAGACTTTTTGAGTTATGATCTGTGACATAATTATTATAATAATTAGGATACATTTTACTCATAATAGAGAATGATCATAACTAGAATACTGAATAGTAATAAAATGATATAGAAAATAAAATAAAAATCTAAGAAATCCAAGTATCATATGAAATCAGAGTGAGTGTGCATGTTCATGCTTTTATAACAGCATCTATGAATCCTATTGATGGATAAAAAAACACACGGTGTGACCATGTAAGCATTTAGGAAATCTTCAAACACTGTTTGTCTGTGTCTGTGGAAAATTCTGCATCGTATGGGTGGTCATGGACTGTGTAGTTTAGAAAATGAGATCAGATCAAAGATCAGATGAGATTCATTTAAATTCAGGTTCTTCTTCGTGGCTTTGGTTCACACATGATACTGACTGATGATGCAGCCGCACTCGTTCAGAACAGCAGCTGCACATTTTTCACTTTTTCCACATATGAAATCAATTCAGATACTGTGTGCAGGAATAATCTCATTGTATTTATCAATTTGGAGACATTCCTCACTGTTTTCTGACATTTTATAGACAACAATTAATTGACTGATTTATCGGATAATCAACAGATTAAATGAAAATGATAATAATGATGAATTACTGATAGTTGCAGCCCTATTCTGTAGACAGGATTTAGACAAATGTCGTAAATAGTACGATATGTCAATGAAAGAAATGTAAGCCTTAAAAAATGGAATTATTCAAGTAAAGTACCCATTTGATCACTTGATAGGCAGCTAAGATCTTCAATAATGCTTACAGATATTGCAGCTATTTTTTAATAGATGCTATTTTCATATTCAGCACAGAAGGGGATCCCACTGTCACACCAACACAGAAAATTAGCCCATATTGCCAAGACATTTGCTGCAGATATTCATTGTCCTCTTGACCTTTCCTTAAGTGCCACCATCAGGCCATCATTTTTAATTTGATTTCCAGCCCTTTTGATTTTTATAACCCCATAACCTTTCCTCTAGCGCCCTCCTCGGGACAGACTTAACATTTTTAGCTTGTGGTAAGGCTGTAAGAATAGATAAATCAACAGTATGTTCAGTGGGAAAGTATGCATTCTTGACCTTGAAAATATTAGTTTGACATAAAAATGTCAACCAAGCTCTTCATCTTCTTGAGCAATCTCCATGACAACTGGGCAGACCTTGAGTTTCCCTTGAAAGTTCTGGATAAAGTTAGTTGGACCTTGTAATGTAATCTGTAGCGTGTTGTGTGTCCTCACCAACGTTTTACAGCCTCTGCAGCCCATGAGCTGCTTTACTTTTTCTTGTTTAAACACACATTGAACAGATTTGAAACGTATTGTGCTTTTAAAATTATCCTCAAAATGGTGTCACAGGCCAGAAAACTTTGTAAAAGTCTGCCGTACACACAGACTGTACTTACATTATACAATATACACACAATACGCATTGTCACCTACCTCACGCACTTGCACCAACTTTTTCCCATGTCTCACTCAGCCCAAGGCTTTACAAGTCCTTCAACCTGCTTCCGTTTACATCCAAAGGGATGAAAGCTTCCAGCTGGATTCAGCTGCTCAGTCTCCTGGAGAGAGAAGCTTGTCCTCATAAATCTGTACAGCCAAAGTTTTCTATAGAATAATTTGCTCATCGTTCTGTTCAGACTTCCTCTACCTGTCTCTACCGCCTCCCTGCTCCCCTTGCATAGAAAGAGTAGCTTTGAAAATGTTTGACAAACTTCAACAGTTCTCTCCTATTTGAGAAGTTCAGTGATTTTTAAGTTGTGGGAAACTCTCCCAAAGTGCAGGCTCATTTCCTCCCTGCTGGCTTCAGCTGTCCTCTTACATTCACAGTCGACAAAGCAAACAGCGGAACCCTCTTCTGTCTGTGTGCGAATCTCTCAGCTTGTTGCCGTTGAATAAGCGAGGCACAGGACGCTCTCCAGCTATGACTTCAACTCACATTCACACCTCAAACACACCTCATATACCACAGACCATCTGTTACCTCTTTGCTTTACAGTTGCAAAAGCTTACACCTTTATTGTATTTCTCAGAAGCAAAGAATTTAGGATTTTTCTTTTTTAACAACAGGCAGCTGCATTTCTGCGGCTTTCAAGGACGCCAAGAGTCACAAAACACATCAATGATCGTGAAAACTTTGAGTAGCTGTAAGAAAAACACCAGAAGTTGCTCTCTTGCCTCCACTGACAACCATCTGATGATACATCTGACATCAGTTGTTGCCATGTATTTTTTATGATTGATTTTAATCAATTTAATTGATTAGTTCTTGCAGCCCTATATGTGACAGTAATGTTATGTAGTCTATGCTTGCTGAGGGCAAAAGATGTGTCATGCAGTGTCAGATTAAAACTTCACTTATTACATTTTACATTTGATCAGTGTATTTCTGTAGCTGAGACTGCAGCGGCTATACGGTCCATGCATTGATCTATGCTAAACTCACAAGAGTCCATGAGTTTATCTGACATGCTGTAAAGCACTAAATATCTCCACACATCAAACTGTAAATTTTTGATACCTCCAGTAAATTCGTCCTTGTCAGTGTCAGGGTTACAAGTATTTTTTCATCACTGTCTGAGAACATGCTGCAGCCAGAATTATTAATGTCATCTCAGTTTCTGTGCTGACCTCTGGGCTCACGCTGCCTGCATGCCTCTCCATCCACACAAAATTTAATAAAATAAGAAACTTGCTTCATCAGCCTGAATCTTGGTTTCAGTCAGCTTAGATATGAAAACAATGCTGATCTTAGACAACTCTATACTATATTTATATGTAAATGATGTAAGGAAACACAGGCTCACCCTATTACAGTTGACAATGATCTAACAAATACAGATGAGAAAATAACAAATTAGAAAAAAGGAGATGGACGGAGATGTGATCGGTGTGTGAGACGTCGGCTGGCTGACGCCGTTGGTACAAGAATATCAACCTCAAGAAAAATGAGCAGAAGCAGAAGCTTCAGGTCCCACATATATGTTGCCCATTAGGTAGCCAGTGTTGCTCTCTTGCATGTTGCACAGGTAGTGTCGGCCATGTTTTGTTTTACTTTGCTATAATTAGCCCACTCCTCAGATCATTCTAACCTTCCCACTCTGCTGTTCACCCCTACAATGTAGCCTTGATGCTAATGAATGCAGCATCATTATTGGATGGCTACACACTGGGAAAAGTTAATTTAACACGAGGCAAACTGAAAGTCCCTGATGTGAAATTAATTCAAGAATGATGTTGAAGCACAGCTAGCACTGACTGCTGCTGGAGCTTACTGGTTTTATAGTTCTGACCAAGCAGGAACCCTCAGTACCCAGCCCTAGCCACTAGTGACGTTTGTCATTTTAACCAGTGAAAACGATGGGCAGCGTTAGCTATTAATGAGAAGCATGCTAACATTTCCTGAATGTTTTCTACATTGTTCTTCACAAGAAGAGTGGAGAAAGAAAAAAGGTTTGATAAGAGATCTGTTAGCGTCTGATATTTGGTATTTTGCAGACAGGCAGTCAGATCAAGAACAAATCAGCAATCGAATCCTATTGAAAATACACCGCTGTCTTTGTTAGAACAGATGTTTCTTTGTTTTTCTCAGTCCCCTGATTCCAGCTGACTTCATTGTTTCAGTCCAAATGTTGAAACTACACCTACATACACAAAACTCAATAAGCTCTGATGGAAAATCCAAAGCTTGCAATAAATTGCACATTTCTCTCTCTCCTTCTCTCAAGTCTCCTTTTCTCATTATTCCTTAACTAACAGATCTGACTGATACAAACTCTATATTATTATAATATTAATGTGAAGACGACTGATGAGTCCTGAGTCACAGCAGAACCAATGTAGGAAAGAAAAAGTCATTAGTTTGTGTCTCATCAATGAAGTCTGTACTCGCAGTTAATGAAACCAAGCAGTTCATTACACACTGTGTGTGTGTGTGTGTGTGTGTGTGTGTGTGTGTGTGTGTGTGCGTGTGCGTGCGTGCGTGTGTGCGTGTGTGTGTGTGCGCGCTTGTGCTTGTGTGTGTTGGTACAGGTCAGTATCTCAGCTCACAGACAGAAAATGAGACAAGGAGGGAGAAAGAAATATTTTTCCTTGACTGTGGAAGTGAAGCTCTCCAACTGTAAAATTAAATCTTCTGCGTGGGAACATAGTTTGTAAAAGCTAACAAACAAAAACAAATGAGAGCGTTGTTTGAGATTCATTACTAACTATCCAAGTGTGGGAGCTCGACAAAGTCATTAAAGTTCCTCAGAGATGAGATTCCAGCTCCCATTTCAAGGCACTTGGTCTCCAACTTATTACCATTTTTGGGGTATTTTTGTGTTATTGTATAGCAGAGAGAGAGAGACGGGACAGTCAGGTAGGGACCGTTGACAAATAGATATGCTTTTAGCTTTCTTTTTATTGAGCTGGCTTCCGTGATATCTGTAGGTAGTGTGTGAGCTGTCGGGCATAAGTGGCAAAGGCTGCATCCCCAATGGTCTTTCAGCTGTTGCTCACACCCTCCAATAAACTAGCATGATTGATTGCAGTGTTCTTGCAAATGGTGAAGAAGGGATTTAGTATGGTAGCATAGTCCATTGAGAAGTTGGCGGAGGCTTTGTCCTTGGTGAAGCCAGCCACTGATCAGGCCATCGATAAGTCTGTTCATTTGAATAAGGTGGTTACTCGAGCCTCTTGTCTCGCAACCCACTGGGTCAGCTGGATCAGATGGTCATTAGCCTCCTGAAGCTGGTGACTAGCATGAGGGGCCTTTCACTGAGAGAAACACCAGCCTCTGAGAGTCTTCAGTGTTGAAAAGCCTCACTTACACCCTGCTGTGTTGACTGGAAGGATTAGGCACACCTCCATGAATTAATCATCCTTGCCATTGTTCTGAAAACACAGAAAACACCTGACTTATTGAACACATCTGACACACTTTCTGCCGCACTCTTGACATCCAACATCACCTGACCAAGACACTCATGAACAGCTCTCTCGTTGGTCTTGCTGTTAGTCCCAGAGCAAAACCTCAATTGTGTTAATTAACACCGCCTCCACCGTATTAATGTTATACACAGTGGACTGAAGTACTTGTCTTGTCTGTTAGTATCTTCTGTCAGCACACCTTGTTGTGTCTGATTAACCAGCAAATTGCACTTTATAAACATCTCTCAAAATAATGTAGCTTCTGAACTGTCAGCTGAAATGTTTCCTGTTTCTGTGGACATGGTCATGACTGAGGAAGGCTGCAACACTGTGTTGACTCTTTTTATGGTGTTTCTGACTTTCCTCCAGCTTTATGAGTCTGGAAATGGCCTGTCTGTTCCCATCTCCTCAGTCAGGTCTCCTTTATGTGTGTCTGCATCTACACTGCCTGTCAAAATTTATGGCAGATGTCTTTTTTTTGTCCATGTAGCAGTCACAAGTCGGGTGATGAATGTCTTTTTGTTTAAGTGTTCCTCCTCGATGTTCTGTCTTTGCTCTCTGAAGCTTCTATTCTTTGAAAATTTATGTCAGTATTTACAGAGGAGACAACGGCAGATGTGCTCCCACCTCTGTAACGTACAAGAATTACATTTTCTTCCCAGGTGTGAAAGTGAGATTTAAACCTCACCGTCAGTGGAAGCATTTTTTAAGGGGATACATTGAAAAGACGTTGTTTGAGGATGTCTATTAAAATGGAAAGAGTATTCCTCTGGTTGTTCTTTCTAATGAACAGAGACCACATCTTTGTGGTCTTTCTTTCTCAAACTGCAGGCCTTCATTAATCCTGTCAGAAGTTGTGATGCTCTAAATTAGTCAGTGCTAGTAAGAAATTGCCATAATAACATTTTTTTTTTCACAGCATCAGTTTGCTTATTGTTTGTCTTCTTAAAGTCAATTTCCAATAGTGTAGGTCATCAGTACTTCTTCATCTGACAGCTATCAGTTCTGCACATGTCCTCCAGACTCAATGATAAAGTAGGTTGTTGTCACCTCCCAAGCGAGCACATACAGTCTGACCAGATCAGCAGTAGATGCTTTTTTAACATGAACACTGTATTTCTGCTGTTTACCTCGTGAAGTAGGTGCCGTTATGATAACAGAGTGTAATGCTCTGTGTGAGTATTACATATCGTGCAGTGTTTTGAAGTTTGGTACACATTAAGATGCATTATTCTGTCACTCAGATGTATTTTACTGTCTCATAAGTACGTAGTCAGTGCAGCCCCCTGCACTGTTTCAATGCAGGTCTCAATGACCACTAAGATGTTTGTGGTATTCAACAATATTTCACTACTTTTGGCTTTGTTCCCCATGTCAGGTGAGGGCCCAAAATCCCTCAAAGCGATGATTTTCTAATGAGAACAGTCTCATTCTGGACCATCCCTGAATACACCTCAGAGACTTGAAAATGATTGCAGTAATATATGATGACATAATGTAGCTTTGACTAAAAGGGGAAGGTGACTAATTGCTCACTGTGATGGATTATCTATCTAAAGGAAGTTTCTAAAGAAAGTCATGTCTCAGATGGATTTTTATAGAAATAAATTGAAACCAATGGCTGCCTGGAAGCTGGGAAATTAATCTAGAAACTGATGGTATGATTTGTGTAACGGTCATTAGTAATGTAAAGTATATGTGGATTATAATAAATAGGCTGAAATATTCAAAAAGGATGTGGTCCTACATCCTTCACAGCTGAAGGCAACTGCAGGACTGAGTAGATTAAAAGATGGCATATGCTTTTTCTTTCCAAGCAGTAGAGACATTAGACATTTAGTGTTTTTGTTGGTTTATTTGTATGTTTGTGATTTCATGATTTATTCAATCAAAGATTTGAGTTTTTGTGTTGAGTATATTTTCATACAGAGACAATGACAGAAACATGATGTGCTGTGTGCACAGTGTTTGTGGATGTCAGACAGAGATGAAAAGAGCTAGAAAATGGAGAGCACAGATATCTGTGAGCTGTATCTGCAGGGTTTATCCACTGCAGGTGGAGGTTAGTAAGAAACAATTGGAGATGGTGCGGCAGAGCAGCAGAACGTCGAGCTTCACGTCCAGCCAGCAGGATTTCTTGATTGCAGAGAAGTGAGGCGAGTCACGATGAAGAGGTTGTGTTATTTAGAGGTGATCTCAGCAGCAAACGAGTCAGACTCTGAAAGCTGAAGTACTCTTCATCCAAACCAAAGAAAGATCATAGGTCATTCTTATACTCAGTGTGATTTCACATCCTGGTGGTGCTGTGTGTGATTTCCTTCTGGCATGAGTATATATCTCACTTTTGATATTAGAGCCAGGAGACCTTTTTTAAACTGTGATGGTAAAGGTTATGATAGTGAATCAGCTCCAGCTCCAACGCTGAACTACACATAATTCCAATAAAAGGCCTCAGGGGTGTTGTAGCTCTTATGTAACAGTACCTGAAGTCTAAAAACTGTTAAAAGCTTCTTCTTAAATAAAACAAAAGATGATGGATAGGGCTGCAACTAATGATTCTTTACATATATACATATATTTTGCAATTATCTGATCAATCATTTCGCCTTTGAAACAATATTTCACTCAGTATAAATGTCATGTGCTTCATTGTAGAGCTGGAACAAGCTGATACGCGATATTGTATGTGCAGTTTCATATGGAAGATGATTTTAACAATGTTAAAGCAGTTTAAGTTGAAATAAAAGGAGAAACTTGTATATTTGGACTTAAACTTCATACAACAATGAATTCAGAATTTATATCTCCCTTTGAGGAGGCGACACAAACACTGTTAAGCAATGCTTTATTAGCAAGGTGACATCTTAAACTCCAAGTGTTTTATGCATCACCCAGTTTATTCTGTCAGTTGTATTTTGACTTGTGAGCAAAATGCAGCTTTGAATTGAGCCAGCTGCCTGATTAGTCTCTCCTCTCAATGATTAAACTGCAGTCAATGACGACACAATCAACAGGTCGAATGAGTTACCGTACTCCAATAATGACAACCAAGTGAAACACGGTCGGTCTCGTCTTTGACTTGTCTTTAATAGGTTTTCTGCAGAGCTGTAAGGAGCAGAGAGAAGAAACCGATCAGCGTTCCAACAGCGAATGATGCTTTGGCTTTGTGTCAGAGTGAGAGATCGGTGTGTTCAGGAAGAGACTGCATGTATTGATGTAATTCACGGATGCTGAAAGTTGCAAAGTAGTTTCTGTTGCATCTGGTGGGAGCAGGGAAAGGGATAGGACCTGAATGCCGACAAAGGAAGCAGAGTGGTGCTGTTCAATTATTTATTCCCAAAAATAAAGTTCAAGGCTTACAGTTACCATGAGGCAGCCAGGGGTCAAAACCCGAGAGGCAGTCCAAAACAGACAAACAAGTCCAACAAGATGCAGGCAGGAATCCAAAATCCAAACAGTCAGACAGGTCGAGCAGGCAGGCACAGGTTTCAGGTTGAAGAGTTGGGTTGCAGGTACAGGTTCAGGTTATGGGGTACAGGAGAAGAATCAGATGGCTTTAGAGTAAGAGCACAAGGCAAATGGCATCTTGGACAATCTGGCTGGAAGTGAATGGAAATGAACTGGTTAAATGTCTGCAGGGCTGCTGAGGAAAGTGGAAGCGGGTAAAGTGGCTGGGACTGGAGGAAAACTGTTTTTTTCAGGCCTGCATGTGGCAGTGACATGTGTGGGAGAGGAGACATGTCAAGGCATCTGGTTGACGGATGCCATGACTGAATGTGTTTGAGGAAGTGATAGTGTGACTGGAAATCGGGACAGAGATGCAGAATGCTTCAAAAGGTGTTTGAAAATAATCTTCTCAGAGGTTTTTTTTTCTTTTGTCAGGTCTCACTGACAAAATGATTTTTAACCGTCCAACATGCACATGTGCAGGACAACATGGACTTTTTTATGTCAAGTATGGGCAAAAATATGTGGACTCGTGAACTTTCCAATTAGATATAATGGTTGAACATGGATTGCGACACCATGACCATTAACCTGCCGCTGTTACAGCTCCCACTCTTCTGGTTTCAGGCTTTGCACTGGGTTTTTATAACCTGCCAGGATTTGCTCCCATTCAGCCTCATGCATCAGTGGGTCCAGCACTAATGTTGGGTGATAAGCAGTGGTGGAGGAAGTACTCGTATGGTTTACTTGAGTATCAGTACCAATACATTTCATTGAGATCAAGATCTATTTTGAAAAAGACGCCTGAGTGCAGCTGAGAAAGAGGCTAAAATCAGGAAAACTAGACCCAGGTCAAAGTACTCTAAAATGTATGGACAGATGCATGAATCTACATACTTAAGTGTAGTTGGTGCTTGTGTACATATGTACAATTGTAATAAGTAATGATGATGTAAGCAGAATAATCCCTTCAGCCACAGTCCTACATTTGCTGCTACCAGGGACTTTTTAAATTGTAGTGATGATAATACCAATAGATGGTTTTAAAATAAACTAATTAACTGGTAAAACAGTAAAAGTAATGAAAAACGTGTTTATTATTAATCTCATAATGTCTAAACAGGCTCTCCAGGCCCACACAGTCTGTTCTGCTGTGGTGGCAGGAAGCCAGCATCACTGTGGAAGTCATATTTCTCTAAATTGTCTGGTAAAGTAGTGAAAGTGTTCCTGGGATTTTGGGACTTATCAGCGACTGCGGTAGACAAAAATGTTTTTGTCTCAGCTGCATAAAAACGCAGTTTTCCTTCATCAAAAGTTTGACCCTGAACTACAGAAATAAATATTCAGACTTCATGGCTGTAAGGGTCCCTGGAGTGGCCAAAATTACTGCTGAACATCTTGAAAAGCTTCGTTCCAAAATGAGAAACGGCAGGAGAATAAAAGTTAAGTTTCCACGCCTGTTTCTTTTCCCCACTTGTTACAAGATAAGAGCTGACAGTAGCTTCATTAGAGAGTATCTGCCTCAGTCAGTCAGTATTTGAAGAACAGTGACATTGTGTAACATTTCCTGTCAGAGGTATCTTCATCTCACCCCTCTGTGATATTCCTCCCGTTGGTGGCATCGTAAAAAGGCAGACGCTTGAATATTTTTCTCCTCTCAGATGTGAACAGCTCTCTGGTGGCCCACTCAGGAGTGAGCGAGTTTTAGCAGTCAGGTTTTTCATCGCTGTGTGGGAGTAGCACCTCTGTAATGAGCTCAAAGCAGTTTCAAAGCTTTGGACCATAACTGAGTTTTTGATACCAGCATTGGCTGTAGAAATGAGTCATCAGATTTCTACTTTGTTTTATTTTGCCTCATTTTGTTCAGATTGTTTCAGCGTTTATCAACACAGATCCTTTAAATGTCAGATGTGTGTGTCCTGTATTTCATTTATGGGATTGTTTTTGCTCCTTAATTGCTTGTTGCTCCACATTGTTTGTAACATGTTTTGTAGTACAAACACTGCAGAGGATAAAGAGGATGAATCAGTATCTTTCGTCTGAGTAAGATCTTATCTCTCCATATTGAAGGTCTTTTTTCTCCCCTTAAATTCTGTCACATATATATTCTCTACCTCTTTACAGAAGTTTAGCTTTTCCTGCTTAAAGCAAGTGAAATGCTCAAACCTTTGTCGTTCTTTTTGTTACCGTGCCATCACTGGCACAGATCTCTCTTGTACATTATTTTACATACATTAACTTTTATTTCAGCCTGAAGTATTTTGTATCTTTGGAAACTTAGAAACTAAAATTGAGAATCAAGTTGGTGACTTTTTGCAGTGGAATGCAGTCTTGAAAAAGACATACAGAACTTTTGTGGCACAGGTCATCTTGTAAAGATGAATCCACTAACGTGTAACCTGACGAACATATGCAATGTGAAACATGTCACAAAGAAAGACAATATGTGAAAAAGCATCCTGGAGCTCATGACGACTCAAACACAGGCACAGAGCAGGTTTGTGAAGCAAATATGGCCACCCGTGAAAACGTCACGTCCACCATGTTTGTGATGGATGGCCGGGCATCACTGCAGCTGCTTGCACAGATGTTTGTCTTCTGCTGCCCGCTGCTTGGATCTGAAGGCTGGACAACGTTCCCAAATCTCCCAAACACCTCTGATCCAGCAGCTGACACAGCCAGCAGTGCAGAGAGAGAGCTGGACCTGATGTACACATAGAGCTGAACTGAAACTACTCACAAACAACAGCTCGAACCTGGAACTGCTTCAGAGCCACAGAGGACCACTAAGTGTCCGAGTTGGTACTGCAGGCTACTGCAGCCGGCAGTGCTATGACTACAGTAAGCAGTTTTATTTTGTGCCACAAAATAACACACAAGTACCACAAATCGTCATCACAAAGACCAACGAATAATTACAAAATGCCATCAGGTACCACAAAATATTGACAACATACCACAGAGTACTACAGAGTAATTTACACATTGAGCCATTTGATTCATGTCCTACAAATGCAGGACATGAATCACATGATCAACAATGTCTTGCATGATGGTCAGAGGTTTTATAGTCGGGGTAAGATATGTAGTTGTGTTGATTGTGTTGGTTGGAGAGTAAACATAATGGTGTGTTACACAGGAGTTGTGCAGCTTGTCAAATTTTGGGCTTGTATTGATGCTCACAATGGTCTGCTCCTTAATTTATTCTCAACACTGAAAACAGTTGAAGACTTAACAAGTTTCAAGGTCATTAAACTCCAACACCTACACAACTGATGAAGCTTTCATATCTAGAACAGAGAATGAGAACTTGTAAAATTGGAGAGATTCACTGCCAAGTCATTAGTATGATGAACACCTTCTCTTTGAAAATGAACAAATTAAGCTTTGTTTTTCTCCCTCCACCTCCTTCATCAGGGAACATAAGAGCCATGTGTCCTCCACCGAGTCCCTGGTGGAATAATTTGGTGCCTTTTAAAACCAAACATGGTCATCAAAGACATAATTTGCACCGTCCACTGCCAGCAACCACAAGTGGTGAGGAGACGTGGAAAAAACAAGGCAGGAACATAAAACATCAAATATTCAGCCTTATCTGTGTGTGAGCTCAGGGGTTTTTACTGCCAACGCTGTTCAGACGAGACCCAGCGGGACAGAACCATCCCCACAACAACCACAAAGCTTTGGTTTGTTTCCAACTAAACCCAGAACACATTCCTGTTTTAAAGCAATGAGGAAGGTTTATTTGTGATTATAGGCTCTCTGTGTCTTTACAATTAGACTTTTGACTTTCTCTGCGAGTCTCAAAGGGTTCAGAGGGAGTGTGTTTCACTCAAAGAAGGTGGGAAAACTTTGTATTCGAGTAAGAAAGTGATAAAACTGCAGTTAGATTTTAAAAAAAATCTTACAGTAACACTTTGCTGATTCTTGGGAGGATGTGACAAAATTCAACAGGGACTGAGATTTTTTTTCAACTTCCTTCAGCGTAAATCTTTCAAAAATTGAGATGTGACTTCACTAATCAGAACATTACTTTTTTTACTTTAATATCTCTCAAAGGGCCAAAACACCTAAAGTTTCTGATTTTCCAATGGTGTACCCCAACCCTAATTCTAGGTGTCATGTGCATCATTTTAAAGACTTTTCCCCAAAATGAACCTGATATGTTTTTCACCTTTGAAAACTTTGGGATCTCTTCTGCAGTTTATATTTAATGAAGTTTGCGGGTTTGATCCATTGTTGAAGAAAAGGTGTAGGTGCTGGAGGCTATGACAGCGCTGAAGAGGTCAATATGTGTTTTGTTTTATTTTTCCTCCATGAATCCATGATATGAAAGTGCAATAAAAGTACAGTGGTCAGGCGATAAAACAGCAGCAGAGCAGATGAATAGATGTTCTGGTTGTAACCGGAGGGTCAGCTCAACAGAGCTACTGCTAAACTGTTCAGCTCAGTTTGTTATTCAGAGCTGCAGGGAGGTGGTGGATTTAAAAATAAAGCAGAAAACAGCTGCCTTCAAGCGCAGCTACTTCACACGGCAAGCTATATATAAAATGTATGGATTCAACCACACTGACTATACACATAAAAAGTTCTCGCTATAAAGATAGCCTTTCAAGGTTTATTATGAAAGTGTCAAACACCTCTCCAGTCATAATGTCCAGTGAAAATACTACCTGAGGTCTGATGTCGGCCCTCTCTCTTACTCCATGGTTGGTTGGTGATGATTGTAGGAACAGTGAAAGTTTGTCGTTCTTGAATGATGCGTGTTTTTCAATGATTAAAATCACTGATACTAATGTTCAGAGGGATTACATTGCAGCCTGTTTCGTGGCTGTCGCTGCAGCGATCTTGCTAAATTCTGGAAAAACTAGTGTCCATAATCAGATGGTAAGTGACCAGAATTTCTTCTGCTTGACCACGACTAAAAATAAGAAGTGTGAGAATAAGAAGTAGTGTTGAAGCTCAGCGAATCCATGCATTTTGCAGATCGCAGTGTTTGAACTCAGACTCACTCACTGGTGCAACCAAAGACTTTTTTACCTTCATTACACACTGATTTACATTGGCATGCTGGCTGAGTAGAGTGTGGTTGTGTTGTGCAGCAGCACTGCAACACCAGCAGGCTGAGATGGAAAAAAAGTAAAATTCAGTACAGAAAGGATCAGATTTTGATCAGCTTTATTTTAGCTGATATTGATCTCATTAAAATTCGCCAGGGTTGGCCGTGATATTGATCGTTAGGATTCTCACACATTCAGGAATCTGTAAGATCATAAGCTTGTTTAGTTTTTCTTTAGACTTTGTAAAGAAACATTGATTCAACTCTTCATTTTTGTTCTCGTCCGTGTTGGCCCACAGGGTCATAACATGATGCAGTCCAAAGCCACCACAAGCTACAGCCTCAAAAATCACCACCAGTATCATCTCTTACAGATATGTTGTAATAGATTGCATCATATTGCACGTGTTTCTGGTATTTTGTCCATCCCCTAGACATATGTGCGCTGTGTTGCATTATATTTACTTAAACCTTCACTCTAAGTAACTTAAAATAACTTCTGTCACCACAAAGAAAATATGGTTTCACTCTCTGGGGTCTAAGGCATTGTCTGGATTTCTACACATCCTCTTGATTACATTCACATTTTACAGGAACTTACATTTAACATGATACCTGTGTGTTTTAGATCACAATTTGTAGAAAAATCTGTTTTCTGTATGATGAGGTAACCGTTTGAGAGCACTGTGCAAAAAGATACTCTGGCCCTAAAGCTGTAAAGTTGAGTCTTCAAATCTCTTGTGAAAACGTATGTGAATAAATTTTTTTGTTGCTTGAAATGGGTTTACTAAACTCTACGTTTCACAAAAGCAGAGGTATAGTTGAATAAAACGTTAGATAAATGTATTGTTGTTTTGTAGAAGTGCTGTCTGCAACTGTGCTTTCACCAAATGTTGGAGGACTGAGATGAAATGGGATGTGTGTGAATGAACAATGAGCAATACAACAGCTTTTTATTCAAACCAAATATTTACTATGTATAAAAAACACAGACAAATCAGACTATTTACAAAATGTACATAATGTGCATGTTTTCTTGACCTGGTGTGAGGCAGAGAGGGAGGTGACGGCTGCTGCTGAGATGCCGCTTGTGGTTCGCTGGGCAGCTGGGAATCCTCTCTGTAAAAACTCTGCCCAAAACCGACAGTCATTACCAGAAAAAATAGTGTTCTGACTGATTCTTTTCTGTGCCATCCAGCCCAACAGCAACAGCAAATCCGTCCCATGGCACAGCTCAACACTTGAAGAGAGATTTCCAGTAATTTATGTTCAGTATAAACACACACACATAAATAAATACAATTCTATGAATCTCCACAGAACAGTTTGATAAAATGGGCAATAGCCAGAACATATCCTTTCATTTGTACTATTTGTAAGTGAATCTCACTTTTACACAAGGCAATAACTTTTATAGAGGAAACTTTAACTAATGGACAGTCGTCCTCATCGCTGCTTTGTAGAACCATTAGGAGGATGTCTGCTGTTGAAAACTTCTTTGCCTTCAAGCTGAATCAACCAATGATGCATGGTGAGAGGATGTGTGCAGCATGTGTCTTCAGGACATGTTTCAGCTGCTGCTTCAGCAAAAAGTTGTTGAATGCAGATGGGAGAAAGGAAAAGGAAACTCTTTCCTCCTCCTTGCTTTGTCTCTGTAAACCCACTGTGTCTCTCTCACTGTCTTCTTCATCCTTGATGTTTCTCCATTTGTGTTCCTGCCTTCCAGCTCAGGGTTGGATCAGTTGAGTTTGATGTCTGCTCTTGAAAGTGAGCACACAAATCGGCATGTTTTTGAGAAAAACAAGAAGCGCTTGCTTGTTCTGCTTTTGTAGTGAACAGACAAAAATAAAACTCTCTGGTCTCTCAGAGAAAATGGGAGTTAATGCAGTGAGAGCAACTGCAAAGTGGAATAAGCATAAAAATAGACAAGTAGCAAACAAACTGACAGCATCTGTGTATCTGAGAGAAGAGACTGTGATGCTGCAGAATGCAGGCTGCTACGTGTGTTTAGTCTAAATGTAGTAATGCAAAACAAGGTAAAGAGTTGATGTTACTTTTGCTGGAATGAAAGATATTGTATTGATTGTCCTACCTTATGGCTATGGGATATTGAAAGTTATCCTGAGCAGGTTTGTGCTCCTCAGACACTGAACACTCATGATGTGAATGAGTCTGCGGCCTTTAAATTAGTGCCTCTACTGGGAAAGCTCTGGAAGCTAAACCTAGCTAAATACGTTGTTCATTTTCTCCAACACTCAAATTAACATAAAGATGTTCAAGGGTTCTTTAACAGACAATGGGTATCATGGTTTAGTACAACATAAATGGGAATATTTGAGATCTTAAATCCTGTTTGGGTGATTATTCAGTTTGCAAGTACCTCTGAGAGTTTGTCTCAAAGGTGATTATACAGTCAGTGAGTACCTTTGAGAGTTTTTCTTAACCCAGTGTTAACAACTTTACAGTTTCTGTCCTTTACAGAGAAGATGGTGATGTGTCTCTGTCAATGAAGGCCTGTAGTTCATAAAAATGTTGGAATAAACTCACACCTTCACATTTCAGCCTCAACAAGTGTGTTTCCAGAGAGATTAGCCTTGCAGCAGAGGAGGAAGATGGTGTATGTTGTGTCATGGTAGAGCTCCTCTCCCCGGAGTGTTTGCCCTCCTGATTAACAGTTTTCTCTCATCTGCCTTTCACTGGGGTAATTAACTGGATAATTAGCAGACCTGATATATGGACACAGTAGATTTAAAAGCAACCCAGTGTCCATGCTGTGACTCTTTGAAGATTCAAGCACAAGCTGTGATCTGTGTTTTCCAATTCATATACGAGACAACTCCTTTGGGATGTAATCGCTGTATGGCAAAAGGAGGTCTAACCAAAAACACTGCAGCACGTATCAGTTTTCAGACAAACAATGCAACATTAGCATAATGCCATCTTAAAACAAGAGGGGGAGTCGAATTCAAATGAGTGTGACATTAAAAATGCATGGTATACAGACCAGGCAGTAAATATCAACCCTCTGTTCTATTTTAATACATCCAACTGCCTGAAATCTGCACAAGCGGGAAAATCAAGAATGAGGAGAAACAAAGTTTGTTGTACATTTAGTGACTTTATTCAGGCAGTGAATCAAGCACAGTTGGATACAGAGGATGAAAAAAAAAAACACTCATCCTCCAGTGCAAACACCCACTGCATGTACTGGAGGTATTTATACCGTATCACTGTATGTACACATACATACTGTGCGTACATATGGTTTAGGCCTCTCTGTAGGCTCTACAGTCCTTCACGTCTCTCCATCCAAATGGATCCAGCATCTCACCAAACCTTGAGCTCCTTCCCTCCATTTTGGGCCTTTTTAGCATGAATGTTGCTCCATAAAGCCAGTTAAAGCTGCTTGTTGGCACACATGTTTATTTTGGTACAAAATAAATTGTGGGATTAGCGGGGTCGTTGCCCCCAGAGCTCCGGCCATCACTGAGCAGTAGTTCACTGTGTGGTCTGATGTGTTAACTCAGTCATCAGGTTTTTGCTCAAACACTAAGCAATCTGTGCAAGTTTGTCAAGTCTTGTAGGTTTCAGCTGGTCTTGAGGTTTGCTCTTCATACAGCTTCTGTTACAGGTGCACACACTAACATCGTTCTAGGGATGCGACTCAGATCTCAACAGTTATGTTCTTGAGTAAAGTTTTACCAGCTACAAGGAATGATGGCAAAAATTAGGCAAATGAGAAAACAAGTTTTCCTTCATAAGCTTCATCACGCTGGTGAGACACTGCGCAGATTTAGCCAAATTTTAACCCTCAATTGGTCTGCCCAACTCATTTTGTAATCAGGCCGAATTTCCTCCAGAGCAGCTGTCATTTGACGATTCATTTGATTAATTGTCTGAATGATCATCAATCTGGGTGTCTGCTGAACAGATGGATTTCCAGCAGTCTTGTGTTTGCGGTTTGATCAGCTCTTATTTCTTAACATGGCTGCTGTCCAAAGATCTGTTTGAACTGTAGTGACATGTTTTTAAAAGTTTAAAGACTTTGACAGAAATAACAGACAGACCAGACATCTTCCTGCCATCTGCCCCATGTTCATGTCTGTGTTTGGCCAACAATAGTCAAGAGGAGAAACTGTAAACCAAACTACTACAGGGACTCAAGTGTTAACAGGTTTGTGTTGGTGTAGCCATTGTTTTCCATTTTCTGTCACTATTCAACATTAGTCACGGTTGTCTTTTGAAGTGGATGAAGAGGTGTCTCATTGGGTTACAGCAGGTTTGTGAGGCTGTGTGTTATGCAGCCATGAATGTGTTTTCATGACAACAGTGAGCACTCTGACCACATTACATCTTGACTCTAGCACCAAATTGTTATCCTTTTCTCTGATCCTGGACTTTGATGGTAATCACCATGGTCTCTGTTAGTCTGCTCTGAATTGCAAAATGGATTCAGAGGTATCAATTTAACTCATTTCTGGCTCTGAGGACAGAATAATTTATTCCATCTTAAGAGTCTGTCCCACTACGTCTTCTCACCTGCTTCCCACCTCTTCCATTTCCTGTGAAATTGCCCCGTGCTTGGCGGGGATAAAGGCCTTGGAGCTCACAACAGCCTCCAGACATTTTATCACCTTTCTTCACGTTCTCTGCCTCCGTCAGTCCTGCTCTCTGTCACCTGTCTCTGTCTTTGTTACTCTTTCGCCTCAGTTTTCAGTCTGACCCAACATGTTAGGCTGAATGGGTTTCATTAAGTCATTTTATCAAGAATAACAAGTAGTAGCTATTATGTTCCACAGCTGCAGGGAAGAACAGTTTCCAGGATGTCACAGCAGCGTGTGGTATACAGACTCCTTACTGTTTGTCTGTGAGGTTTCACTTCTGCACCTCACGCACTGAGATATTTAGCAGGGCGGGTGTATTTATGTACACAAAGAGAGAAAAGTCACATTCAAGACAAGAAAAGTAATTCTCAAGGTAGATGTCAAATTGTGAATATACCAGCAGCAGAACCCTACAACACTTGACTTGACTGCACACAAGTTTGTCTTGTCAACATGAGGATCATGGGATGTTAATCAGACCTTCTTCTCTCTTCTCTACTGATGAGCCCACTTCTGCTGTGACTGGAGTTTTTCTACACTGATCCTCTGCTGCTCCACCCTCCTCCATCCTTAGACACAGATTCATTAAATGCACAGCATGCATCTTTTTCATACCAAATGCTATTAGAGTCAGTAATAAAAATATATATTTTTTTCAATGAGATTTATCTCTATATATTTCCAAAACCATTTTTATGAGAAAACAAACAAATACACTAAGATATACAAGAAATGGCAGTTACACTCATCTAAACAGTGCAGTAGAAAATAATCCATAACATGAAGAGTTTCTACAGAAATGCTGTGTTGAAATGTTTGCAATCCCGCTCAGATTTGGAGAAAAGACCAGACGACCAGAAGTGTTTGCATGGTGTAAACAGATTTAAGAGAATATACACTGTATGATTTGCCTGTTGCAGGTCATTAACTACAGAAATCATATTTAGTTTAAACCATTTTCCAAATCTAATTTTCTACAGTGATTTCCTTCCCTTCTGGCACTTAGTTATTTGTTGCAGTTCATCTCTATGAAAACCAGCTTGGAGAAGCTTGAAATCAGTTTGAGAAGAATATCCCATCTCAGTGGATTTAACCAGCTACAGGGCTGAGCCTTAATTATTTCATTGCTAATTATTCTGAAAGACCACAATTTACATCCTACAAATGTAATGTAAGTGTAATGATAATTATTATTATGATTTTAGAAACGGCATCCTAAACCTGATGGGAAACAAAATGATAACAGAAAATCTTAACAGAAGGAAAATGGGACATACAATTTAGAAACCCTCCAAATTATAGTTTATCAAAGAGTAAGAAGAAATAAAGAATAAAACCATGTTGTGAGCTTGTCTGAATATGTCACATTAAGTTATTTTAAAATGATGTTGAACCCTCACTGCCAGCTGCCTTCACAACAGAAAACTGGAAAATGCGTGTTCGCTGCCGTCTGTCCTTTGTCACCTCACAGAAAATGGTAATTAAAATGCTACACGCTCGTTCTTCATCATCACTTTAACGATGACAGCCAGCTGCTGGATGTAAAGCTGCATTTTCTCCCACGTGGCTGCACTTCGTGTCGATGTGCGTACCTGCGCTTGTAAAGAAGCATATGCCGTGTGTTCACAAAATCTAAAATGTTCAAAGCTTATTTATCAGAGCCTGAGGGGCCTTTGGGATGGAGGGGGGTCAGCGGATTGTGGATTCATGCCAGAGCTCGAAAGTTTAAGAGCATTTCATCTATTCTCAGCCTTCTCTATTTCTAACAGACTAACATGTTTATGTGTTACAGTTTTCACACGATGTCGTCACTGATGTTGGTCCAATATTGACCCAACTATCTGGATCAGGTATCAGGGCATTTGGGCTGATCTATGGACTGAGCTGCTCAATTCAGTTCTGTTTGTGACTGCATGCATGTACTGTGTTATGTATGTGCAGCACACTGTTTGTATAATGCTAAAATATAGCTCCAGTCAAGAAATGTGGCAGCCACCTCTCCAGTGGTTGAACCTATAAACCAGCACAAAACTGACAATGACCAACATGAACCATGTTCTGAACACATGCATTAGAGAGGCTTTTTGTTCTGTTGCCTTAAACATTGAGTCCTTTTCTTAAGTGATGTCTGCTTGTAAACCCTCTTTTTGGCTGATGAATTGAGGAACAAAGAAATCTTCTGGGTTGTAGTTTTAATTGTTCCCCAGCTTCCTGTGTTTGTTTGTGTGAATCACTAATAGTAATAGTGAGAGGATAATATTGGCTGATACTTTTCTCCTCACTGTCTTCAAGCAATAAACATCAGATGGCCGAGAAGAGTAGATCTCCATTTCTCATGCCTCCAAAGTCATGCAGTCTCTTTCCTCCATACTGTTCAAGGTGTTTTTTTTTATATTCATGCTATAAGTTTGTGGCCTGTGCTACAGACCTTCAACCTCTGTAGCACCAGTTCCATATCCAAAAAAGTTGAGGTAGAGCCCTTCAGGATTTTAAACGCCAAGCGTAATGTCAAGTAGACTTCCCACTGGGAAAGTCTGACTTCATGAGCTCTGTTTCGACGGGCGTCTAACCAATGTGAGACCGTTCTGACACCCAGGAGAAGGTAGGCTCATGGTCATGACAGCAGTTTGGTGTGAGGAGCGCTTTTGTTTCCGACTGCAGAGCTGCTCACTGTTGTTGTTAACGTGCAGCTCCACCGGTGGTCGTTAGCCGGTGGACACCATATGGACCGCTTTAATCATTAAAACAGCACGCAGGAAATGGCTCCATCCCTCCTGCTCTATTATTCCTGCAGAGAAGAAACTAAAGAGGCCTCCCGGGACGATTGAGCAGCCATCTGCATTCATCAGGAGAGAGAGAGGGTGATGACGAGGGAGGGGATGGTCGGAGGAGAGGCAGGGAGGAAAGAGAGGGAGCAACTAAAGGAAAGGAGAAACTAAACAAAATTGAAGAGAGATGAGAGGCAGAAAGGAAGAGATCAAAGAAAGGAAGCAAAGACGACCAAGAGGAAGTGAAACTAGGATTTAGAAGAGGAAAAGGAGGAAGAAGAAGAAGATGAAAAACAGGATAGGGAGGGACAAGTATGAAGACATAAAGCAAAGAGACACAGGAGAGAAAAGATAATTTAGGAAGGGGGTAAGAGAAGTGAGGGGAAAAACAAAGATGTTGGAGAGGAGAGAAGAAAGAAGGGAAACTGGGAAGAGGGAAGGAGAAAAATAAAGACAAGAAGGTGTCGATGGTTGATGAGGAATGAGATGGATGTATGGAGGAAAGGAAAGGCTGAGGACCAAGAACAAGTGAGGAGGAGAGCTGAAAGAGGGGAGGCGAACAAAATGAAGAAAAAAAGATGAATAGACAAAGGGAGAGAGGAAAGGAGGTAAGAAACCAGGAAAAAGAAGTGAATGAAGGACAGGGAGAGCTGATGATTTTCCCCTCCTCTGTGGTTTTCACCCCTGTGGAACAGACCCATTTCTCTCTGCTTTGATGGAGAGAATACAGAAAGGAGGAGAGAACTGGAGGAGGAAGAGAAATACTTTCCTTAACATTCCCTAAAGTGATTATTTGATCAGATTACAGAAGCAGAGGAAAACCCTCTGCTGCAGTTAAATTTGAATAATTTAAAAATACTTCATCTTTTCACATTTACATTGACTGCTGACTGGGAGGAAAGAGCTTTATCTTCTCTCCACAGTATGTCCTCAGACTGAACATTAGACTTGAAGCTGTTCATTATCTCCAACCGGCCGGTCAATTCACAGCATGAGACACACAGCTATGATCAAAAATGATCCTGGTTACATAACACAGGTCGCCATTACATTGTGACTCATTGTCAGATTGCAAATTCAAAGATGTTTCAGATCATTCACAGTGTGTTTTACCACTTTTTGTACTGACTAATCCAATCCTGTGCTGAAATCAAGAAGAACTTCTGGAGTTTAGGTGAGTAAATTAACACTTTGCCTGATGTGTATTTTACCTGGGTGTTTGATCAACTGAGCTGTTTGTTTCAACAGTTTCTAAAAAGAAAACTATGATTTACAACAAGTTTGGTTTTATTTTCATAAATCTGGTTCTTGCTTTTATTGGTTATCTTGATGTTGTTGTCAACAAAGTAATGATTAAGATCTGAGTGGGTCGTCCAGCATTGACGGTTCGATCCTCACCTCCTCCATGTCCACATTTTAAAATTGTCCTTGGATGAGACACTGAACCACAAGCAGGACCTTGGCGCAGCACCTCACTGCCGTTGGTGTGTGAGTGTGTCAGTGACAGCCAAAATGTCAAGCCGTTGAGATAAATGCAGTTCATTTACCATTTTGTCAGATGTGTGAAAAAGAAGTTAAGGTCAGATGCTGGATATCGTGTACTTGATTGTGCCCCATTCATTCCAGTAGTTACCCACCAGGTGCAAACACCAAAAAACTACCTGCTTCGTTTTTTTTTCACATGGTGAACCCAGCTGACTTCCTGCTGACTCCCCATAGACAAAACGGTTGTACTGGACGCAGAGTGTTTGTGATGCTCAGGAAGATTTGTCATCGTTTCACTGTTATTTCTTTTGTCTGTATGTGGGAAAAAAAGTCTTTCTGACTCACCGGCCAAGTCGACGGCCATGCATATTTTTTACTGACCAAAGTGAGTGATTATTGGGTATTTAGTTATTGACAAATGCTGCAGTAAAGCAAATTGAAATTGATCACAGAAGAACTTGGGTATCTGTTGCACGAGAATATGGTTGAATTTTCTGATGACAATTTGATTAAAAAATAGGCTTAAGCCTGCTGTATGTGTCTTTAAACAAAAAAATAAAAAATGGAAATCTGGGTCATGATGGTTTTATTGCATTTGCTGATAAGAAGTCATGCTGTGTCTTTATTTGCTGAAAATAAGCACACAGATGTTTCATTTGAAGTTTATTCTGACCAGACCTGCTAAGTTGCAGCCACACTGGCGCGACCAGCGCAAATGTTTTGATGCACTTTGCAGATTTCTGGTCACACCCTGGAGTCGTGTACGCAGTGATAATGGGAGACATCAGCGTACATCCATCTCACATGCTGTAGTTTCGTCTCAAGCATATGGCTTCCTCCATCTGGAGTGTCAACAGAAAAACACATATCTGCACACGCTGGACGCAGCTATGACTTTGATATTGTGTCCCCAAAGAGTCTCGAGTCTCTGGTTCAGCAGGGCTTCTTCTAGAAACCTCACTGCAGATGGACAGCTTATTCTGTAATTATAATGACAATTATGCTGGTTTAATTGGACAGTTTTTCAAAATGAAGTGAAAGAAAAACATAATTAACAGCCTGAATTGCAGAATATAGCAGCGTCACATCACTTGACCCCTGTCACCAACAGATGGGATGTAGGATGTGCAGGCATGGATGCTTTGATGTGCCTCATATGACGTTTATATGTGTTGCCCTAAATCATTTAAAAAAAATAACTCGGGCCAAGAAACGGTCCCAAAATATCAAACTGTTCCTTTAATCCAAAGAATCCCTTTAGTGAATATGTTCAGGACAACTGAAGGAAGGAAACTATTTGAATTAATGTAACTGAGCATTTTACATCTTGGTTATATTTGAACCACTACTGGACTTTTTCTGCAGTATACATTGTTAGGTTTGAGAAGTTTGGTTGGTTTGGTCATATGGTTTCTGTTTGTTTGCTGTGTTTCTGTTCAAATGCTGAATTTATTAAGTTTTGCAATAACCATAACACGTTGCAAAGTAGCTAATATCAGGACATACTTCAGTGACAGTTGAGCTTTAGGCCGTCTCAGTGCAACATGAGCAAAAACATTCATTTCAGTGAAGCCACTGAATGTTTGAACCTGGCTGAGTTTTTACAAGATTACTGTGTAACGGCGTATTTTGGTGATTGTTGTGATGGAGGACAGAATAAATCTGTATTGTTTCAGTGTCTAAACTCATGGATGTTACTCAAACTGGGCTCTCTGGATCTCATATCATCTTCTCGCCTCGCCACCCCCCCGTATCTATAACCACACACCTACGCTGATGTGGACCTTCTTTGCATTTTAATACGCTATGCTGTTTCCAGTTTAATTGCCTACTTAGTTCCCCCTGTTTTTATCGTGGACCAGAGGGATGACAGGAGAGAAAATATGACAAACAGACAAAATCGAACAGGATAGGTGATGAAACTGAGTGAATAAAGAGGAGAGGAAAAGAATAACAAGGAAAAAATTGAGAACGGGTGTAATGCAAGAAGAGATGAAATAGAAAAGTGCAGCTAAAATAGAAAAAGGACTGTCGATGTGAAAAAGTAACAACTCCTTTTGAAATAATAATGGTTCCTTGCTGAGGTGTGAACATCATGCTGTGACATCAAACGGCCGCTGCCAAAAGCATATTTTTTGGTGGCCACACGCTTAGTCACAGCCACAAAAACATACATTTTATACTTATTCCAACCTTTTCTCTGACACCACCCAGCACACAATAGTCCGTTCCAGCATGAATAGTGCATGACAATGTGTCTGTAACCTTTGAAAAGTGCTGAAAAGAATTCAAAGCAGAAGATGAATTCTGAACCCTCGACTGATCTGCAGGACTTCGCCCTTTCAGTAGAACCACAGTCTAATATCGACTGTGTACATGTTCACACCATTGTCTCGCTCAGCTCTTCTCTGAAACACAGCTGAAATTAGTTTTTGTTCGCGTTAACGGAGTCTCCTCGAGCGAACTCTGCCACCACGATGTCATGCCAGAGAAGAAAAGTGCAAAAATAATTTGGTTGTTTTTGTGGATTGTTTTCCATTCTTGTTTTTGTAAAAGTATTTCACTGGACTACAGAGAGGAAAAGTACAATGTTGGGAGGACAAAATAATGTGAACCATGTCTCTGGCCGCTAATCATTTTACCATTATTTAATATTTAGACTTAAAGGTGTGTTGGTACACTGGTTTTGCTGCTGGATGCCACATGCAATTTATATTAATGTCATGACTGTGACCACTGTCATCCTCAGAGGACAGTGTGAATGCAGCGTCTACCTTCATTAGCAGTTTGGTTTTGATTGGCCACATGCAAACATCTTCCTGCTGGTCAAACAGAGGCACGATGACCACATGAGGACAAGAGAACCAGGGTCCTTGTCTGTCCAGCACCAGCGGCAACCTTAGGTCTTTGACCTGCTGAATCGCGGCCAGTCTGTAGGCGTTGACTTGTAATGTGAAGTGACAGAGAGCTTGACAACATATTTCAGGGAGGTATGAGGAAATTTTGTGATAATGCTTTTAACTGTGATAGTTTTGCATGAAAATTTGACAAATAATGTGAAATGAGTGCAGGTTGAGCTACATACAGTAAACACCATCTTGTGCTAATGTGAGTAAATAAAAAGCATTCTATGGCTGTTTCAAAGAGAAGTGTGCAATCATCTGTGTGCGTATTGAACAGGGTCAGAAAGCCAGGACGCCTTTCCACCAGAAAACCCTGAAGGTAAACTTTCTCCCCAAAATTTCTGGACTCCTGCCAGGACTCCTCAAAATTACAGACTAGTAGCTGCGAGTACTGTCAAAATAGGCAGAATGAGTGTAATTTTCCTCCTTTATTGATGCAGGTCTGGAAATAACTGCAGTTGAAAATTTTAGTACAATTTATTCCTCTGTTGGCGTTTTGAGCATGGAAATAAAATGTCGACTTGATTATCCATCATTGCAAAAACATGTTGGAGATTTGTGCCTTAAAAGTAGGGATGATGCTGATATCAGTCTGATACTGACTGAAAGAACTGGATCAGGTATCACTGACAATGGAGCCAGTCTTTGCAGTTCATTTCTATGTTTACGTCTACCACTGCGATGATGACTATGGACATCGATTCCTTTGGATTACCAAAAAATTGCCATCAGAACGATTAGAAATGACAAATGAAATCTCGTAGGAACTTCACTGTTTTGAACGTGCATCTGCTTGTATGTGTTTGTAGACCATTGTCACTGCTGTTTGAGACTTTCTGGCATATAAATACCACTCAGGTTTCTCATTTGTTAACACATTTCTTGTCCAGAGAGACTTTCATCAAGTGCTGCAGCACATGAGAAAAGGCTGTTGTGACTGGAACATGAACACTGAGCCAAAGTCAGAAAAGCTCAGTGCAGCACAAAGCCTTTTTCCCACAGAACATCATTTCCAGCCCATCTCGCTGCTCTCAGAAAGCTTCACAAAAGGCTCTGTCTGTACAGTATGGTTTTTACAGAGGAAGGTCTGGTAATGTCACTTTCACTGCTGCACTTCATTGAACTGAGTCCCTTGCAAACAATGTTATTTGTGATTATTACAGGTCTTGCATCCTTGTGGGAGTGATAGTTACCGGACCAAAAAATGGGCTGTATTTCAGGTGGCTCTCTCCTCCTCTGTCAAGTCCGCTACTGTCTGGATCGATAGAGCACTCTGTGCTGTAATTTATGTTTAACTGCCTCCTATTTGGACTCTCGCAGTGCCTCTTCGTCTGCACACCAGCCTCCACAAGAGTCTTTCAGAGGTTATTTTCTGAGTTGAAAAAGCTACACTTCTCCAAAGTAAATGTCTCCCTGGTCATTGCAGCGGACATCGCAGTAATTTATGAATCTTGTTGATTGAAATCAGTGTGCTGCGTCCTCGTTTTCTTCAGATATAAACCCCATTCAGACAGACCTAATTAAAACTTTAAGGTGATAAACTGTCATTTCCTCAAAACCTTCCTGTCCTTCTACCTCCACCATCTTACTATCTCTTGGAAATGACATAAAACACCTTTTGATATTACACTGTCCGTTACACTGGCTGATACCATCGGCCTGGCGGTTGAGGATGGAAATTGAAACATGCAGCGATGCCACAGTCCTGGGGGCCGAGGCTGCAGGGACATACAGTCTGGATGACATGAAGCAAATGATTCAATTATCTGATATGATTACCTGCACAGATGCCTGTATCTGATGTCAAAGTCAGTAGCTGTGAGTTTTCTACCTGTATTCACACACTGACTGAAGGAATGACGGGCTGCGTGCCATTTGAATCTGAAACAGAAGTCCACAGATATGTTTGATACGGTGCCTGAACTTTTGCAGTGTAAGCCAGCTCATGTAGTTGATTTCAAAGAACATATGTAAATACTCTTATTTTGATTATAATTTCTAAACTGCACCATTGAGCCAAACTTTTTTTTGACTGGAAACAGCTAGACTTTAGATTGATATGCCACCTTCAAACAGTCACAGGTTTCATTTCATTTAATGGGCTCTGAAAATCAACTTGAAGTCTTCATCCACTCCCTCCATCTGAGGACGTGGAGACCCAGTGGGTTAACTTGATGGAAATGTCCCCATAACAACTGAGAAAGTCATAGGCTAGGTTTAGTGTGTGATTGCATTTTATTTCAGGCTGCAGACTGGTGGTCAATACAAAACTGGATTCACTGCAAAACTGAAGTTCAAGGTTGGATCGATACTGAATTCGGTCTTAGAACCTTTAAGTTTTGCTGTTTTTATGTTGCTTAATGTTTGTTTTTCTGGTTATAGTGCTTTGAAATGAACTAAATCCTGTAAATCTAGGAAATCCGTCTTAAAACTTTTTGTATTGTAAAATATCAGCAGTCAGATAAAGTAAACCTGACTTGAAGTTAATGGCTGAAAACATGGAAATCCTTTGAACTGGCAGCTTCCTGCTGTGTTAAAAACATCTACGTCCATTTCCTGTTACTTTGGCTCAGCATGAAGTCAAGCTGCCTCTTCTTCTGTGGTGTTCTTACCTGTCAAGAAAGTCAGTCGGTCCATTTTGTTTTTCGGGTTTATTTTGTTTGCTTCACATCTCTTAAGCATGAGCAACGGTGTCCATCTCTGTCTTCCCATAATCCATTGTGGTTTTGAGTTGTTTGCAAGTGACACTCCATCTGCTGTGAGTGTCTGTGTTGTTAGCTGGTGTCCATCGTCCTCACATGGATAAAACATGGAGGGTGTGTCTGCTTCTGCTCTCTGAATTCTACATCTGTCTTTTTGGATTTCAGTCTTCTCCGTCTTTAATTAACTCTTTCTACCTTTCTTTGGCCTCTTCACTTGACTCCAGCCCTGACGAACCTGGCCTAAATTACACATCTCCTGTGTTGAGTGGCAGCGTTATCATCTGCTCTTATCCTCTGGTGAAAATTGCTTCCATGTTAATTTACAAATGGGTCCTCACAGCGTTTCTCATGATGCAGTTTCCTGCCCGGCATGTCTGTTGGATGTGGTGGTCGTTAAAACAACCTATCATTGACAACCCTGCTGTGAGCAATCTGTATGTGTGATCCCATGACAGTCTCTCAGCGACACATGTTGATTCAGTCTCTGCACAGACGTGGCTCATGATCATCTCTGCTTTACTTAACATCTTACTGTGTTACCTTGAAGGAGACCCTCTTTATTGAGATATATATATACTTAAATGTATATGGAGGAGACAAGCAGTGAAGAGACAATCTACAGACGCTTCCACCAGGCATGGCTGCTCTCTGGCCGAGCTGATCGGGGCCATTCACTGACGAAGACAAAGCTCGTGATTCCTCCAGAAATGCTTCAGTACATTTCATAAGTCTCAGACGTGGCTGCTCTGCTGAAAACATGCACCTAGTGTATTTTTGATGGAAGCCATGCCAGGCTGCACAGAGCAGATCAACAATGAACACAAAAGAGACAAAAAAAGAAACCACTTAACTATGTAGCCTACTAGGTAGAAGCACAAATATCAAAGAAAAATGACTGAAAGGTCACAAAAACGGGCCGTCTTCTGAAACACTGAACCTTCTGAAGGTCCAGAGTGTTAGCATGAAACCTACAGCTATGTTTTAATTTACAGATGAACGCTTCGCAATGAAGGCAAAGTCCTTTTAGTGAGGGTGTTACTTATGAGGTGAAAGGAGGACGAGGACTGTTAACACTTTCACGCTACAATAGTACCAATATACTGCTCTCAGCCGTCCAGCGCTGCGATTTGTGCATGTCCCTCTGTTCTAAACCAGAGTTTCGATCCTCTAACACGCAGGCAGAAATTCCCATTGTTGGTTCTTAGTATGGACCACAGCGCAGCACCTACAATCTCTGTTGCCATGGTTATGGCAAGCATCACCACAGCAACCTTAATCACATCCCTGGTGAAGTAAGTGGGCATCCTCTTCTCCCTCGTTTCTCCCTCTTTTGATCTTTTTCTATTGCTGATTTCGTTTTCCCTCTCTTCCTGTGTCTCTTTCTGGCTGGACACTCTTTTCATCAGTTGTCTCTTTACTCATGTCTTTCCTTCTCTCTCTGTTGTGCCCCTGTTTTTCTCTTCATCCCTGTTCCTTGTCATTTTCTGATTTCCCTTCACTACGTGTTTATCTTTACCATATATCTCACAAAATATCCTCACTCCTTTTGTCATCCATCATCTCATCCTGTTTATATCCCTTTCTTGCATGGCCTTTAGTAGCGTATGTTTGTATTTCCATGTGCAGGCAACCCGAGAGGCTCTTCAGCTCTTCAGCTGCAGTTGGTGCTTCAGTTTTCTCTCTAGTGAGGGACAGTACACCATTTTGCCTGTAGGATGCAGAAGATAGCCAGTTTTATTTTCAGTTTCCACAGTTTCAGATCATCAGGTACGAAATCCAAGACACAAAGGTTGTGTTACTTTTCTCTTTGTGTGCGGATTAAACAAAGCAGAAACAGCATATTATTTAGTGAGCTTTAGATGTGTTTGGTGTATGGTTGAACTTTGGACACAGCCAGGCTAGCTGTTTCCCACTGCTTCCATGGTTTAGCACAGCTGCTCCTGTGTAAACTTTGTTAAACTGTGTTACCTGCTTGATAACCTAGCATAATCCCAGAGGGGGAAGAGATGTTTGACATGAAGCTTTGATACCACCTGTATCATCAGAAGTTGCATCAGGACTGACAGCCTGTTTTCATCTGAAGTGTGTGGTTGAAAAAGCTGTCAGCGAGTGCTGCGCTGCCACACACGCTCTCATATCAAATGTGGACTGCAGAGAAAATATGTTTTCTTTCTGTACATTAGGAGTTCTCATCCACAGTGATAGATGACCTTTAACCGCTGGAACAGAATTAAAAAACGAGACACTTCATGTCAGACACTTTATTTGACTTTTGAACTCTCCCTCTGTTTTGTGTGAGGTAATGTGGAGCCATGACCGCCCCCCCAGAGTGGGTGGGATGGATTGGATAAAGAGCATGAAGATGTGAAAAAAGGAAAGTCAGACATGGAGGAGTGAGAGAGAATGATAGGCCTGTCACAAAGAGCACTTATTAAAATAGACTGAAATTACTAGTGTGATTTATAATCATGTAACTTTGCTCTGAGTGATCCAGCCAGCGGTCCTCACTATGGGTAATTATATCTGACAAGCTCTGACACACACACACACACACACACACACACACACACACACACACACACACACACACAGTCAGAATAATTGGGTTTTCTGACCGGTTCTTCATCCTCAGCCTCAGTCTGGAGAGATAATCTATCATATTGAGAGGTTCTGTGAGACTACCAGAGGTTAATATGTCGGGTCTGACTCCAACACTGCTCCAACAGGGGGAGGGGGGGGGGGGGGCAGGGTTGAAGGTGCGACATGTGGCGTTTTCGCCATCAATTCACTGTAACCACATTAATCTGACAGGCAGTGCTGGAGTGGCAGAAAGATGGTGTAACATCATCTGGTTCACCCGGAGTCATTGAAGCCAGACCCACAGTTGGCTCCATGAGCTCCATGAGTTCCATGAGCCAGAGCCCCTAATGCTGTTTCCAGGTGTGCTGCACGAAATGCAAACAGATTGACTGTTTTTGACCAGCAGACATCGATGACTTTGGACATTATGTTTTAAAAAGTTTAGTACATTGTTGGATTGACTGCTGCTTTGAAATCTTTTTTCCAAATGCTATGTTTGAATGATCTGTCTTGTATTTAAATTGAAATGATGACTTGAAAGACTGCAATTTTCAGTTGATTTTCATTATTGATTATTGCAAAATTTGTCCCACATGGCCCTTTCCTTATGTCACAGTGTCAATGTTAAGCGAGCAAAAGATGACCTGATTTTCAATCAGCAGAAAGCCAAAGATGACACATCTTTTACAAAATAGCAAATGTGGGAAAAGGCCAGAAGCAAAAGTTTGGGCGCCCTTAGTAACACCCCCTTCGGCAGTTACCACAGCTTGAAAAGGGTTCTAGCTCTGTGAGATTCAGATTCGCTGCTCTTTGAAGGTCTGTCCACAGATTGTAGATGATGTTGAGGTTGGGGGACTGTGAGGGCCACTGAAAAAACCTTCATCTTGGTCCTCTTGAGGTGTGTTTTGGAACATTATCCTGAAGCCATCCTCTTCTTCCTCATCTTTTTTTTTTTTTTTTTTTTTACAGATGCTGTAATGTTTGATTGCAGTAGATTGTTGGTATTCGCTTGAATCCATTCTTCCCTCAATTAGTGAAATGTTCCATGTCCACTGGCTGCAACACAAGCTGAAAGCACGATCGATCCACCCCCATGATTAACAGTATTCGTCCAATCACTCAATCCTAATTGTCATGTGTTGTATGGTTTCATCTTTATCATCACCATCACCCCGTCTTCCTCTGTGTCTCTGGGTATGTGGTATGAAATTGTCAAATCAAGCAATCCTTCCAAACAAATGTAAAAGATACCTGACAACAGTCACCCACCAGGGTTCAGTCTCTGAAGAGTCAGCACAGCCCAAGAAAAATAATTATTATTGTTATTGCTCTCATTCTTTGTAGGTCGATGAAAAAACAGACTTCTCTATCAGAGTGTCGGAATATTAATGTGAAAATTGACCACATGCTAATGATCTGGATCATAAATAATAATTATTGTGATGTAGGACTTTTCAAAAGAAAGTTAGCAATTGCTTTAAATGATTGGCCAATATTGTGCCATTTATGAGTGCTTTACATAATTGGCACGGTAACAGCACCTAGCCCCGCTAATTGAGAGCTCAATATTTTTATAGGCAGGGTCTGTGATTACTCTGAGCTCTGTGTGCGGCTGCAGCTGTTGTTTGGGCAATTGGCCTCAGAAATGATGGACTGTTGGCATCCGCAGAAAACAACAGCCTGCCTCATTATAACTGGATTTTCTTTTTCCAAAATGGCTGTTAAAGTTTCAAATGGAAGGCTTCCTGGTGGTTCAGTTAAATTTGGTCTGCGGCCTTTATGACCTCCTCTTCTGTGCCTCTGTGTCAAATAAAGGACAAGCTGTCTGAAATAGTCCCAAAATTAGTTGTGACTTAAGCAGCATCTAAGAGGACAGAGAGGAAGGAAATTTCAAATATATATAACATATTTAAGACCTGTTTGTTGGCTGAAAACTCAGCAACATCAGTTCTGGTGATTTAGTTTGGCTCTGCTGCTGACTGGGAGAGCTCTCATGACTCAGCTGGTTTTTGTCACTGTCAGTTGCAAACTTACACTCGCCAAACTACTTCTCAAACTTAAGATGAAGTGCCACAGGAAGTACTACATACTCCTAAATGTAGAGAAATCCATAATACTTTGGAGCAATTCGAGACACATGGAAGTCGAGCTTAAATCAGTGCAGCCTTCCTCGTTGAAGACAACAGTTCGGGGGGTTTGCTGTGTCAACTGACAGGATGGGCATTACGTTGTTGTTAGAGGAATATTGCCACATTTGGGAGAAATGCTCGTTCATTTTCTTGCCAAGAGTTGGATCATAAGATCAAAGCAACTCTCGTGTGCTGTGAAGTGGCTATAATCAATATTTTTAACAAGGTATCAAATGGAAATATGAAAGGTGTCTGTGGCAATGATGAACCTACAGAGAATTATCAGCCGAATCTGCAGTTTCTCTCGACTGTACAGAGATTTATGGTGAGTTTCAGCCGAGGTTTATCTGTCTGTACACAACTTTACTGTTCTGGCTCACTCTCAGTGCTCTCACAGTGTCATTTTTAGAGAAAAAGCTGTAAAAAGCCACTGTTCACTGCCTGCTCAGCAGCAAACATCACAAGACACGGTTAAAGACAAGCCGGTGGACGTAGTGGAGCATTTAGCAGCTAAGGAGCAGATATAGAGTCTCAGGAGGTGGTGGAGACCAAAAACAGAACAAAAAGAGGGTGAATGTTGGCCTTCATCAGATGGGCACAAACACGACTCCAAATGATTGATCATGTTGCAACTGTTCAAGTTCATCATATCAGCTTAAAGGTGATGATATGTTTAATTCTACTGCTGCAAAGTGGCCGCCAAGTTACAGCACGCTCAAGCAGGCAGGTGACAGCGTAATAAAGTGACTGCGCTGTACTGACTGTAATTCATTAACTCAAAACAGTGATTGTATGTCCAGTTACTCTTTAGTAACATTGAAGATTTCTGGGGTTTAAGGTCTTAAAGCAAAGTTCAGTGAAATTGAAATGTTTATGTGTCTGGTGTCTCACGTTTGCTTTTTTCTTTACTGTCACTCCTCTTTTGTCTGTCCTTGCTACATCCATGCTTTTCTTACCTCAGCTTATCTCCCTCTAATCTCTCCATCCCTGCTTTTTCTACCCCCTCTCGCCTCTCCCCTCCATTCCTCCATCTCTGCCTGCTCCTCGTCCCCAAGGGGCCAATAGTTCCTCTCTAGCTCCCTCTAATTGACAGCAGACCATTAAAAGGCCATCTGAGCCGCATCTCACTTGACACGCACAACGTTAGAAAAATGTCTTCCTTAAACCTTCAATCTACAAACTCCATCACTGACAGAGAGAAAGGAAGGGAGGCAGGGAGGCTTTGATGCCTTTCTTTGCACTTTGCTGTTCTTGGGTGGTTCAGCAGTTACAGGAATGTTGCACAGTGTCAGCTAAACTGGTCCAATTTAAAGGAGAACTCCAGTATTGATGTAAATGTTTGTGTATGTTTTCATCACCTGTGTTTGACCCTTGTATTGAAGGACTTCAGTCGTTATCACAGTGTTTATGCAAGTCTTGGAAACAGACCTGCCTAGGATGCACTTTTTTGACCAGTCGGCACATGTGCTTCTCTTATTATTTGAAGATCAGAAGAAATTCAGAATTCAGATATTTCTCAACCTGGCTGATGGTGACGGGTTATTGTAGAGTTTAACATCAAAGTGGTCTTTGACCTTGAGGACCTCCTGGTAGCAAAAGGAAATTTAAGGCTGAAACAACCCTCGTCTTATTTTCACAGTGTTTTCTGAATCATTTCTCTCAGTAATAATAACATTGTTCCCCCCAAGTTAATATTTAAATCACTAAAAGAAGGCTGATGGGTGAAGAAACAGCAGCCAAACCGATCAGACAGGTTGGAAATAAGCAAAACAAACAAACTTATCTGGAAGATGCACTGAAGGTGAGCTGTGAAATTATTACTCAAACTGTCCGTTCGTCTACAGGCCGACTTTTTGCTTCTGCATTGACCGGCTGTACTCACCGTTGTACACAGTTTTCTTGTGCAATGAGGAATTTCAGCTGAAGTACAAAAACCTCAGCAGCTCGCCATGTGTCATTCATGAGTCACTTTACTGATCAATAACCACATCAACTCCTCTGTGGACACAGAGACAAGTCAAAATCTTTCTTAATCCAGCTGTAATCTCCCCAGCGCCTGTCTGGATAGATGAAGTGATTCTGACACTCTGCAGATCTGGAGCCCTGACAACAGCGAGGTTCTCGTAACGCCAGAAGACCTCAACATGTCAGAAAAGATGGAGATGGCGAGGGAAACAGAAGAGGAAGTACTGAAGCCTTACAGCAAGAAGGAGAAGAAGAAGCAGCAGAGATAGAAACGCATCTGAATTCATAATGCAGCTGATTGGACAGGAGGAGGAAAGCTCCCATTATTCCACATCATTAAAAGCCCGACAGAAGTGAGAGAAGCTCCCGAGGAGGTGGAGGAGGACGGCTTCCAGAGATGGTGACAAGAGCAGCGGTGTTTTCCTTCTCCCTGCTGTCATTTGAACATGAATTGCTGTGAAGGTGAGAGACTGTGGTCTATGTGGAATAAAACAGGTTTAGCTACAGTCCAGACATTGTTGCTGCGCCACAACCCCCAAGGAACCGCCGAACCGAGCTGGAATACTAAGTTCCTCTGTGTCTGTCTGCAGGGAAGCAAACCTGTGAGCTACACACAGAATCATGAACCAGTTCACCTCAGTATGAGCGCTTTCTAACCCCTTTAACTTTGGTTTTCCCGTTCTTTAAATCCCTAACCTTACCAGGTAAACACAGCCAATGATTGTCATGATCACAGAACTTTATTTTTAATTCTAGCTGAAATCAAGTTTCCAAAGAGACTGACTGTGTGTTAACTGACTGTTGATTAAGTTTTGAATAAGACTTAAGTCTGGTTTCCAGTATAATTCACTATGTTACACACTGAAAACCAGTGATGGAAGAAATATTCAATCTTTTACTTGAAGGAATAGAGCCGCGGCAAATGACTCTTTTCATTATTGATTAATCTGCAGATTGTTTTCTTGATGAGTCGAATTGTTTTGTGTATAAAATGTCAAACAATAATTAGAAAAGGCCATTTTAATCTTTCAGTTTCCAAGGCAGCATCTTTAAATTCCGTGTGTCATCTGCTGCTCAGTTTGCACATGAAATCTAAAATCCTCACATTGGAGAAGCTTGAACCAGAAATAGTTTCACAAATTTGCCTTAAACGTGGCTAAAATTTATCAATCTGTTATCACATTCAGGGAAGAAACGCTTAAACGTTCTCTTGACAGGAGTTAACTGAGAAGAGTGATTCCACTCTCACGTCTGCACTCTTAAATATGGAGCTGGAGCCATGCTGATGTTTTGATGTTTAATGTTTACCTTGTTCAGCACTACACGCAAAGTACAGCTGAGGCTGATGTCATTATGATTCAGCATCTGGGGACAAGTCATACCTGAAGCAGATTTCATTGCGGTCCATCCAGCAGTGGTTGAGATGTTTCAGTCTGGACCAAAGTGGACAGACTGACCAGTTGACCTTCTCGTCCTTAGCTCTGTCGTGGCTCAAAGTGCAGTAAAATCTGCTGCAGAGCGATTGCTGATAACAGGTTGGGGGGCTCAGTGCGGATGCTTCCCTGAGCCTCTTACTGTTTTAGTGAGGTTGTAACCACAGTAAAATGTTGTAAATGTTTTATTAATATGAGACTTCAAGATCAAAAGCTCCAAAATTCTGTCAACAGCAGCAAAACAAAGCGGTGTTGTTCAGCTGTTCGACACCAAACAGCGCAGGCTGTTTTTATGACAGAACTTTCAGCTGCAGAGGAAAATAAGTTTGTCTCTGTTTTTTCTCCCCTGAAGCAGAACATAACTTGTCATCCAACCGATTCTCTCTGTCCTTTTGTTTCTCCTTTTTCATCCGGTGTTCTCCGTTTCACCTCCTTCTATACAACTTCCCATCAATAGTGCTGAGATTGATTCAGCGGAGAACAATGTGACAAAGCAGCGAGCTGCTTTTCTCCGTCAATAGCGCTGTGATTTTAGCTCTTTGCATCTCTCCTCTAATGCTCCTGAACGCTGCACCGAGCTGCTGCTCAGCTTGTTTGGTTGATAAAAGCCATTTTAAAAAACCCATTCACACAGTGTTTGTATGTGCGCGTGTGGAGGAAGAGGAGAAAGAAACACGTAATTCCTCACTGATCGCCATCAAGACAAAATACTACAGGTTTTGGATTTTACTGCATTCAATTCTTTACAAATCGGCCTCATTTCAGCTTCACGCCTCCTCTCTGGTGTTTGCTACCACTTGAGAGCTAAGGCGACGTCTTCCTTTAGCTCTGACTGTTAACCTGCTGCCAGGATGAGTGGATAAGATGAGACTTGAGTCAGTGTGCACTCAGAAGGGGAGAGGAGTAGTTTAAGATCCGAGGTCGAACAGACAGCAAGCTCAGAGACGCTGCTGATAGAGGCAGAGGTGAAGGGAGGATCATACAATATGAAAAATCTGTGAATCGTTGGATCTTAAACTGTTTGCAATATAATTATGACAGCTTTAATTTTGTAGCCATGTAGCTGTGTGACTATGGATGGCAGTGTCACTCGACCACCTTGGTTCAGACTGAAATATCTCAACTATGGATTGACACAGATTTTTGTGCAGACATTCATGGCCCCCAGAGGAGGAACCCTAAAGTCTGTGGTGATCACCTGACTTTTCAAAATACCGTAACTACAAGGGAAACTATGATAAACCTTGTATCTGCTGAGCATCACTATGTTGGCATTGTCATTGGGACCATGTTAGCATACTAGCATTAGCATTTAGCTCAAAACAACACTGTTCCAAGTGCAGCCTCACAGAGGTGTTAGGACGGCTGTAGACTCTTAGTGTAGTTAGTAGATTTTCATAGAGTCAGATACACCACTCACTGCATTGTTTAGTAGGGCTGGACAAAAAACTATTCACTTATGTATGGTATGGTATATATATATATATATATATGTATATATATACTGTCT
>JBBMOE010000047.1:2415188-2489933 GCA_037975065.1 Chaetodon trifasciatus | reverse complement strand
ATATATATATATATATATATATATATATTTTTTTTTTTTTTTCCTACAATTCCCACTAGTGCTTCATCTGTTAGCTTGATACTAATACATAATGGGAATTGCCATTAAGGGGCTAACTGAGGTTAGCATCATAACCATGATAGTATTAACTTATGGCATTAGCTCGATGAGAAGGGACATCAAAATGCAGAGAGTGAGACAGCTGTGCTGTCAGGGTCACAGAGTGTGATCACATCTGAAACAGAGTGGAAATATGGGCTTATTGTGCATTTTTGTATCAGGTTCATTTAGCTTTACACTGCCAAATTATATGCCAACCAGGCCTTGAAAACAAAAATCACATGACCCAGTAGCAGCTTGTTTATTGGACTGAGTTTTTGGCTGCTGAAACATGAAATGGTGGCTGAATAGAAGCATTATGCTGGACGATATTTTGCTCCGCTCAGCTTTTCAAGTGTGAGAGACCGCTGCTGGCTGTGAGACATAAACGTCTCTCTACCCACAATCCCTTGTGTTTGCAGGTTACTTTGTTCTCACACCAAACAAAACTCTCTTGTTGGAGGACTCTCACCTTGCTGCTTATTGCCATCAGAGTTCAGACTGCTCTGAACTTCAAAATGTTTTTATTTACACCTTTCTGACTTTCTTCCTTTTCTATTTCTGCTTTTATGCTTTCATTCAATCACCTTTTCTTCCTTTATTTTTTTTCCTTTGCATCCCCGTGTCTGCTTTGATGCTACAATCCTCGTCCTGTCCCAGACATTGAACTCCAGTAGAAACACTGCAGAGGTCAGATGAAGTAGCTCCAAACACTTTGATCTGACACCATGCTGATGACAGTTATTCTGCATCACTACTGTAACTCTGAAAGGGTGTCTGTGAAAGGACCATAATCCAAGCTGAGAGAAGGTGACATTGTGTCAGGGGAGGCTGTTACAGAGCTGCTCCCCAGTGTTTTCCATTGCAGTGGCTGGCAGACACTCACTGTTCACTGCTGAGTCCTGAGGGAGTGTCGGTGGACGGAAACACTGCAAGGCCACAGGCTGCTCAGCGGTCTCTCGGGGGACGGCAGCGCTTGAGAAACAGCAAAGAGGTTGACAGACGTAGGCTTGACTTTAGAAAGCAGGTTAGATGAGGTTTAAAACATTAAAATGTATTTTATTTAGTCCTGACTTATTTTGCGAGAAATATGTATAAAACAAATACAAATCCATTTTTCATACTTCAAAAGCGAGCCAGAGGGATCATTACACTACTGAACATGAACCAACAAGCTCAGTGTGTTAAAGACTTGTAAACGTAGAGATTTGACTTTAAAATGTCTCGAATCATCACCTAACTGACAAAAACCTCTTCATGTCTGCGTGATCTTTGGCCGTCATGCTCTGTTTTTTTCGCTGGGAAACGTGTCAACACACAAATACTCTGTAGATTAAAAGTCATGTTCACTTTGACTGTTTTTTTTTTTTTCTGAATACTTCTTCCACTGCTGCCGACACCATTTATGGACAAATCATGCATTAAAGCATTTTGTGTTCTGTTTTTAACAACGCAGCTGTCTTTTTGTAACATTACCAAAAACCTGAAGTCACCGTTAGCTTGTCATTGAGGCAGTGGAGTGAATGAACGCAACCACGTCAGTTCTACAATGCAGTGTAGGGTTAGACAACAAGGGTGTGACAATCAGTCACTAAACCAGCTCAGTATCTACCACCTAATGTATAAAGAGATCCAGTGAGCAAACCAGCCAACCAGTTCGTCCGGCCAGCAGCTACAACAGTGAAGTTCCTTCACATCCATCCAGTCTGTGTGTCATTTAGCTCATCAGTTTCTCGACTCGAAGCCCTTCAGCCCACCAAGAGAACTGTCTAATCACTCAGCCCCTCCAGCTTCCAGCTGAATCAGGCCCCTCGCCAGCCACTGAGCCAGCAAACAAGCCAGCTAATTAGCAAGTGTAGCAACAACCCGGCCAGCCGGCTCAACAGCCCCTCCTCCAGCCGGCCTGCAGGCGGCGAGCTAATCAGCCGCTGCAGCCAGCCAGCTAGCCAGCCAGCCAGTTAATGTAAAACAGTGTTGTCCCCGTCGATACTAGAGCTCGACTTCCCCCCCGAGGCCTGAATTATGGGCTGTTGGAGGTTAACAAGAAACAACTGAGCAAACATCCCCTCCTCTCTCCTCCGTCCGCCTCCCATCCACCTCTTCACTTCATTACCTGCCTAGTCTTCCTTACTCTATCTCTTCCACTGCCTCTGTCTCCTCCAGCTTCTAATTTATGAACGCTGACTCCGAGCCTCTCTTCCTCTCTGTTCCCTAAGCGCTCTCTCCTCTCACTGATAAAACATGGCCCCTGGCTTTTCTGCATGTTCCAGGTGAAATAAATTGACTCGGCTGCCGCCCTCTGCTTCATTTCCCACTCCGCTCTCGAAGCGTCGCAGATCCCTCGAACCTTTCCCAGTTTATCATCCTAACCACGGATGAAAACTAACAAAGTACTTTCACCCCGAGAGCTGTACTTAAGTTAGCTGGTGGTTAGACGGAGACACTGACCCGTAGCTTTAAGGGCATGGTTTCGATTGTTGAACATGTACCTGTTCAATCACCTGAAATCCTCCCGGCTTTGACTAAAAACAGAAATGTGCTGCTGAGAGTGAAGATCTGCTGCGTACAGACCGGATCCCCATCCATCCTCTTAAAGAATAGTGTTTTTAACGTGTACTTTGATCAGGTATTTCAGGACTAAGGTTAAAATGAGGTGATTTCTGTAATAATGTGGCTTCACACAAATCCATTTCAGAATCATTGTGAACACAGGGGCTGGGGTCAGGAACTTCTGAAATGTTTCCACTAATTAGATGATGACTTTTATCTTCCAACATCTGTGGCTTTTAATTGTTTTTCTATTTCCCTTTTTACATTTACTCAATTTTTGCTGCTGTCAAGGTCGCTGTGCTGGACTGTGTTGACTGATGGACTTATTTAGAAGATCTAGAGGTTTGTCAAATCATTGACATGATTCTGTAATCTGTGCTGACAGCTGAGGTCAGTTATCATATTTGACTTACATCATGAATTGATCTCGTCTCTTCGTACCATTGAGACCAAACATCTCATTTTGAACGGCTTTTCTTTTTTGTTGCAGTTCTTTGATTGATTGGATTGGATATCATCTTTGCATTATATTGCACTGATAGTATTTGGCTCATGCCTTTATCCAACTCACATTATGTGCATTTAACCATGTGGACACCAAAGACCGAACTGCAAGAACCATGCAAGTGCATCGGCTTCATCAAATATGCTGAATTGTTTCAAGTGCTAGAGGGTGCAGTCTGAACAAATGAGCCTGAACCCCCCTCGTAGTGAGGGAGTATCAAGCTAGATGACAGAAGCAGAGCTTAGTGGCAGGTGGGGGGGTGCATGGTTGGACCAAGTCCTGGATGTCGGATGTGCCAGTGTCTTGAATGGGATTGGAGCAGCCACCTGTAGCCAGTTCAGGGTGCAGAGGAGCGGTGTAGTGTGGCAAGGGCTGCTGCTTCTGGATGAGCTGAGAGGTCGGACAGGTGAATACGGGCACAGCTGCCAGGAGCGAGTTGCAGTTGCAGTAGTAGTAACCCAAGCTGAAAATTTTCACTTTCCTCACCACTTGTCATCTCTGTATCCCTGCTGAACCCAGACTGAGCAGGATTTCATTTCTGCAGCCAGGTAACACCTGGTGGAGCACATTTGTAAAAGAAATACACCCAATGTGGAGTTGGTTTTGAGACTGCTCTGAAGACGCTCACACATATTGTCATGTAATGAAATTGTTCTTGCTAATGTCGTCAGGAAAAGTTTCAACCTTTCAGGCAGACCAATCAAAGAATGCATTCTGTCATCATAAAAACGGTTCAGTAATTTCCTTAAACAGCCGCTCACTGTAGGAGGAAATGCTGCATTTATTGAGGACTTTACTGTTTTCATTATGTATCCGGCTTTCATACACTCACAGTTCTTGCTAGTAGATGCTTTTTGTGTTGTTTCAGTCTAACATGAGAGTTGTTGACAAGATGACATTTAAAGGGCAAATGAATTATTGCATTTAATTGTTGTGAGCGGGAGCCTGAACGTTTGCTTGCTTAATTAAAAAGAGTTCCTGAGGAGTTGACAGCGTGGACGTGGAAGTGTTTCACCTGGCTGATAATCTGCATGTTTAAAAATAGAACAGAGACAGAAAGAGAGAACGACAGGATGATGGATGGAGGGAGCCGAAGACGGCGAGAAATGAAAAGAAAGTTCAGTGATTGCCAGGCCCTGATGAGCTCTCATCAGTCTTATCAACACACACACACACACACACACACACACACACACACACACACACACANATACTTTCAGGAGATATCATCGAGCATTTTCTTTTCATTCCACATTTTATGGACTAAAAGAGTAATTGATTAGTAAGTAAGAAAATAAGACATAATATAATCCTTTAAATCAAATTTCTTTAATGCACAGTAAGCTGGTTTGAGCCACGTTAAGCAGAGGACTTTGAAAACATCTCCTGACAGACACTTCACATCAGTCTGTAAAATGAAAGTCAAACACTGAATGATAATATGTTTTTGTGTTAAAGGGGATCTTTAATATTCACAGCCATTTATTGCCTTTTAACCCCCCGACGGCTCGCTCCTGCTGAAGATCTGAGGCTTTCATCTATATTTATCTGATCACTTTGACTCAGGAGGGTGTCCTGTCCAAAGTCAAAATGTCTTTTCTGATTAGGGAACTTCCCACCTGATTACTCAAGTGAAAGAAAAGTTGTTAAGAAAGAAAGTGTATCATAATACTTGCAGGCACACTATAAGGCCAAAAGTATGACCCTTGCCCAAATACTTTTGTGTACTTTTGGTCACGGTCTCTTTCCCGGTTTTGTTTACACCCCTTTAATTCCAGCAAATCTTGTCGCTGTAGTATTTAACGATGTGTTCTATCAGCTAGTAGTTCATGTTTGTCTCCTTCCTGTTTCAACATGACACAAAGCAACTACATAAAGAAACGATTTTCCCAGTTTGTTGGCCAAGAGCTTGACCGGTCTGCACAGAGCCGTGACCTCAACTCCACCCAGCAGCTTTTTGATGACCTGAACAGTGACTGAGAGCCAGACCTGATCAGCAGCGTCAGTGCTGGACCTCACTGATGCTCCACATGTGGCTGAAAGTCTGAAACCAGCAGAGTGGAGGCGGTTATAGCAGCTCATTAATATCACATGTTCAGCGTTCTCATGTCCATATACTTTTGGCCATTTAAGGTTTAGTTACACATCTATCACAATTTTTGACACTTTATAGACTAAGCTATTAATTAGTGAAGAAAATAATCAATAATGAAAATAACCCAAAGCCATCTCTGAAGACAATGTCAATTAAAACCCATCACAGTTTAAAGGTTTGGCATCAATGTGCTTCGTAGGTTATTGTGTGAGCCCAGAGACGAGGCAGATGGGAAGGAAGAGACAAAACAAAAGACAGAGACAGAAACAGAAGGATGGAAATTCTTCCCCTTTAATTATCTCTTCAACACGGACCACAGTCCTCTGGGCTTTGTTTCACCTCCTCACCTCCACATATCTGTTTCTTACAAAGCACACACTCAGTGTTTCAGGGGGCCACTCACTGTAATCAGCAGAGGTATAATTACTGCTTCTACAGAGCAAACAAACCTAATCCATTGTTTATCCTCTTCTAGGAAATAATGTTTATTATTTGGAGAGCAGCACTGACCGGCTGGCCCTCTGCAGCCGCTCCCTGTGTTTGTATTGCCTCCATAAAACAGAGCAGCCGACGGTTAACGAGACCCGCGCGCAGATATCACGGCTTCACCCCACCGGGCACTGCCAAGGCCAATCACAGCTGTTCTCGTCAATGCTGGCGATTCTCTGCTTTAAATATTCACCTGAAGCTGCATCAAGCTGCACAGACTGAACCAGGCAGGAAGTCAGACACATAGAGCATCCAGTCAGTTCTCAAAATAAAACACCCCGTGCAGAAGACGCTTAACTACGTCACCTACTTACCCAGCAGGGAAACACCAAAATCAAGGAAAACAAGTCTAGTCAGCAAAATAAGGCAGGTGAAATGCTCCACTTCTGAAACACTGGGGTGGGGTGTGAAGCCAAAGCCACGCTGCAGGGACGACATCATGGAGCCATGTCCAGTGGATTCAAGCCGTAGACAGTCAAAGACTAAAGTCCAGCTATGAGTTCAGGACTTTCCATCATACTCACATCCAAAAAAAGTGATCATGTCAGAGGTGATGTTATTGTTTTAGCTGCAGTTTCCATCCCTCATTTGTTGCACTGTGAGTCATATGACCTTGTTCCTCCTCATAGAACTGTGTGTTTAAGTGTTTGTCTGTCTGTTTGTGTGCTTTAGGGTGAGGAGGGACAGAGCTGCATAGAGTTAGTGTTTGAGCATATACTGAAGCTCAGAGGAAGACCTTTTTCTGCAGGTGGCAGAAGTTTATGCATTGCCGCTTGATCTTCAAGAAAAGATGGCTGGATCTTATCACTTATTTGTTTTTTATTGCAGTGGATCTGCTTGTAGATGTCCAGTGCTTCTACATCAAGTCCACCTGTGTTGGACTGTTCACCTCTGAGGGAGCAGAGAGGAAGCACAGAGCAGAGTCTGAACTGGAGGAAGCCTGTTGTCCTTCCACAGCCCAGGATCCCTGCAGGCCTGAGGTTTATCTGCATTGCACCATTTCCACTCAGTGCCACAGTCCAGTTCCAGTGCAGTGCTCTATGGTGGAAAGGAAGGTGGAGGTATGGGTGGTGAATGAGTGTGGAGCACACTCAGTAGTATTATCAGGACTTTTTTAAGCACAGTCAGTGATCATACTGTAGTTGTCATGCATAGATATTGTAGGCAGACAGTATTTTTAAAAATTGAAGCTTTGCAGAATTGTCAGATATATTTTTTTTATGTCAACAGTTGTTTTTCGTGGTTTCTCCTCATCTTCCCTTTGTGAATCCGAATTAAGATTTCCGAGGAAATGAATTGCCAGTCTTCACAGAACCTCACATAAATACATTATATGCACAAATGGCTTAAAAGACAAACTCCACAGAAACAGAATAAATGCCAATAATCACGTTTATTATTTTCTATGCTTATATTCAAATTAAGTGGTGAAAGAATGAAACCCTCTTTAAACACCAGTCAAACTCTGAATTAGATTTTGTTTCTTCCGTCTTCCAGGCTCTGGTATAATTGACTTGGTTACCATGGTAACCCTGTGACCTGTCACACAGCATCCCTCACACGGTGGAGAAACACTCCTTTTTAAAGTTGCTCCTTATCTCTGTCGAGCCATTTGCAGTCCCCCCCCCCCCGGCATTTTCTCTGTTTTTCCAGGCGCCAAATTGTTTTTAAATGCACTGTCTCTTCCTTTTATTGCTTTTTTAATACTCTATTTGTGAGTCTGTATTCTATTTGTTGCTTTGCCCTGATGAGTCCCATTACCTTTGCTTCTGCAAAGGCCTAATTTCCCTACGGGATCGCTCAGGTTTCATCTGGTGTAAAGAGTGATGCTGCTGCTACTCTTTTGGTTTTATGGTGCTGGTGATCAAGGTACTCTTCCACTACTCGGTAATTGCGTGAAGGACCGGATTTGTGATCTGAGCAGGATTAACCCTTCGAACCCTCTGCTGTTTTGCTCGTTTTCTACCTCGTTTACCTTATTTTAACCTTACCGTAGACCACCTCATGTCTTAGCTAGATGTGCAGGAAAGTTATTCTCAGGACAACGTAGGCTACTCAGGAATGCCATCATGTGGCTTGAAGATACAGGTTGTACCCTGAAATGACTTGAAACACTCACATGTTCAGTCTGGATGAGACAAATTTCCCAGAATCCTGAGGTCAAAATGCCCTCGTGTGGTACACTGAAGCCACAGTAAGTGGTTGTTTATTTCCTGACATGGTGGGACTACTCTCCTCTTCGTCAAACTCGTGGTCTGAACCATCTCTGTATTTCCATTTCTCTCAATAGAGGAAAATGAAAGCCCCGTATTAGTGCTGCTGTGTTTATCCAGCCACTTTATGTGAGGAAAACACTGGGAGGCAATTATACAGAATAAACCAGACTGGCCGTGTAATAATTACTCCACATCCCAGAACATGAGACAGAGCAGCCAACCAGGTCTGAAGCAAATGAACTGAGATTTAAGCAGCTGAGCTGAATTTCAATGGTGTAATTTCCCACAACATTAAGGACCCAAACACACCAGTGACAGTGAGCACTGGTGCTGATTGAATATTATATAAGATAGTGTTTCCTGTCTCTGGACCCCGTGACCCCTGACCCCTCTTGGTTTTCAGTCCAGCTGTCTAATCAGAGGCTGATTAATACTTGAGATGGCAGGTGTAGACCAAACTGCATTCTGGGAAGCAGATTCATTGTCTGCTGTGGTTTCTGCAGCTTTCATGGCACCACAGAAAAACAAGTGTTCTACAGAGGAAACTGTGCCAGACGACAAACAACAAAAACCTCCACAAAGACACACGTTTTCCTCAGCAGCTTTAGTTTAAGACAGGAAAAACACTGTGGCTGATTTGTTACAGCATCACAATGAATGAAAGGAACCAGCAGGGAAGGCTGAGTTCACTGTCTTTTTCTCTTTAAACTCAAGCGTCCCCTGATTCTGTCCACCAGCGTTCAGGCTCTGAATCCATCAGCTGACCACATATTTGGTCTAACAGGGATTCAGTGCTGAAGGGCCTGTTCAATGAAATTCTGATGAAACTCTTTTCATGTTTATCAAAGATATTTGGGCTTTGAATTTGTCCATGTTTTGAGATATTTGCCTCTGAATGTTTTGTCTCACCTTCTATTCAGTGGAATTTAGTTGGTGTTACTCAGCACTGAAAATAACTCTTTAATAATTCAACAGCGACGCGTCTTTTAGGAAACGGTGTCCGTGTTTCTCTGGATAATCCACAGACCTCGCTTTAATTTAGAAAGTAAAATTGAAACTGCTTTCTGCAGAAATGAAAAGCATGTGTTGTCCTCTAATTTTTAATTCATTGCTTTTGGTTTTCCCACATAGAAACTTGTGAAATATTCAGTGAAAGGTCTCCGAAAACCTGCACATATTTTTTCCACATCTCTTCACGAATGGATTCTTAAACTATTTTATTCATTCCCTCCACTGCTCTGTACGTATATATGTATGTATGCATGCAGGTTGTGTGTGTGTGTGTGTGTGTGTGTGTGTGTGTGTGTGTGTGTGTGTGTGTGTGTGTGTGTGTGTGTGTGCCTGCACTAAATCCTGCAGCGGAGCATCTCGATGCCTCTGGCAGTGTTGAGAATATGATCAATGATTCACTACTTGCAATTAGTTTTAAAGGTGCCAACACTTCAGAGGCAGCCGGTATGTTGACTAATGATCTACACACTGTCTTATCAATAATAATAATTACGTGCAGCAGATTTTTATTCATTTTTTACCTCTCAGGAATAATGAACCAGAGTGATGTTCATGTTCAGAGTCAGATTAGTGAACCTGGTGGAGTCTGTTTTCAAACACAAATGGATCATTTTATTTTGAAGGGAGGCTGTTTAATCAGCCTTTTGGACTTGTTTTCCTGTGGGCGCATCGGCAATGTGAAATAATGTAAAATACAAATATGAAAGAATTGGCTGCAAAACAGGAACATTTTCTGTTTTGAGTGTGAAGCCTCGCTCTTGGCTGTGGGTTGAGTTGTTTTACAAACTACCTCCTCGAGGTTTTTTGTTGTAATTATTCTCTATAACAGCTGAGCAGAACAGATCTTCTATTGAAGACCTGCTCAGCATCACTATGTTCGCGTTATCATTGTGAGCATGTTAGCGTGCTAATGTTAGCAATTAGCTAGACCGCTAGCATGGCTGCTTTCACTCATCGTTCCTGCCTTATCGGGCGTTCTTTGAGCTCTTGTTTTCTTACGGCTGATGCTTTGATTTGTTGCTGAGCCGATTGGGCTTAATTAACTCTGAGCCATCGAAATGTGCTTTTAAAACTGACTTACCGTATTTGAAAAATGTATGTGACATGGAGCATTACAGCACCGACGGCAGCGGACTGATTGTAAATAGTTCTTTGTGCCTCAGGAATCTCCAACTTCCCTCAGACGTACGAGCTAGTGCTAAGCTTCTTTATGAATTACTTTTTGACTTAAGACTTCACAACGTTGAGTGAGTTTTTCTTCACTCAGCCAGTTAGCAGCTTCTTTTAGCCTGAGGTAGTTTTGGGAATACGTTGCCAAAACATTGCAAACTTGGACTCTGTGACCTCAAATACTGAATTTCTTGAGCAGAGAGTTTTACAGTTTTTTCAGAGAGTTGTAGCGTCTCTCAGACTAAACATAGTTTTGAGGGGACTCCTGCTCGAGTCGGCTGAAGTCCAGATCATACGTTATATTTCCCACGGCAGCGCTGAGAGTCCACCGCACTGGCCTGGAGTTTCCTCTGGCTGTGATCCTGCATGCACGCCCGCCTCCATTAGTTTGACATTCAGCGAGTGTGTTGGTGGAGTGAGCCGCCCTCCTTGCATGACAAATGGGCTCTATCAGCTCCCCACTGCAGGAGGGGAAACCCCCCGCAGCCTGCCCTAATGCCCAGTCAGCACTCCTCACCATGATGAATTCCACTTCCTGGATAGAGAGCTCGAATCCAGCTGCACACACACACACACACACACACACACACACACACTTCTTGATATGGAGGAACCAATCAATTTGGAGATGCGCGGATGAAAGGGATGAAGTTTGATCTCTCTGGGACTCGGCTCTTTAATTTGTTCAGAAAGGAGGAAATCTGCTGGTCAGTTTGGGCTGCGAGTTTAATTTGAGTTCAGTGGGTCATTTTAAAGTGATAAGTCTATTAAAGGCTGATGAAACATTAAAGCTTTCATGACAGAAGAGCGCTGTTACACTTTTGATGAAGTAACATCACACAGTGCTGAAGACTTACATCGCTGAGGCCTGTGGCTCCAACAGTTTTTGCTTGTGATCCTTTAATCCAGAGCTGTACCTTCTTGTGTTTACTATCCGTGAGCAGCTTCACTGACTGTTTTGTAAATCCTGAAGAGCTTAAGCTGTACAGTATTTCACATGATGACAGCAAAGATCTGAGAAAGGTCTAAAATGTGCAATTCTGTGAAGCAGAGATGTACTTTTTGCTGTTCCAGGCATCGATTCAGGACCCTGATCACAAGGTTGCTAACCACTGATTTGATTTATATATTCATTATACAACAGATGAGATCATCAGCTGTTGCTGTTGCAGCCTTGAAGGGATGCATGTCCACCCAGTGTAGTTATCCAGCCTGTGCTTTAGGTGATATCCTCTCATGAATGCATCTCTGACATTTGTAACAAACCAAACAGCTTGAAAATTGGTAGAAAATTTAGCCGGTTGGGATGATTTTAATTGCGGAGGTGCTGGCTTCCCTGTACCTGAGGGTACATAAAATATCATATTTTATATGGCACTAAAACATTACACAAGTTAGATGATGATGGACCTTTGCTGGAGGACCTCTTTGGCTTTTGACTGAATACCCCTGCACACAGGAAGTATCGTCAACTTTGTGAATTTGTGGCCAGAACGGCAGCACAGGAGGGCAGCTTGACCTTCATTCATTTTCAAAAAGGAAGGTGAGAAATTAGCATGGATTTGTCTCACCAGACAATTAAACATGCATGAAAGTTGGGGGGCTCCCTAATACCCAGTCCTACCTAATCACCGCCTGTGTATGCCTGAGGCTTTTTGTTCTCGCTGCATGTATTTACAATATGTCAAATAATGATATACAGCAGCAGAGGGGAGAAAGGACCTGGACCAAACAAAACTCTGCTGCTTCAGCAGTTTTTACGCTACAAAAGAACATGTTGGGAGGAGAAATCCTTACTGCTCTGATTCTGTGGGTAGTCGATGAAATGGAGCGAAGGAGAGTCATTGGACGGCAGAGCAGCAGAACAAGCCAATCAGAGGAGCTGAGGAGGTTTATCCAGATGCTGAAGACTTGACCAGCTGGTGACGTAGATGAAGTGTGTTTGGTTGGAGAGGACAGTAGAGAGCAGACTATGAGGACATCTGCTACACAGCTGACCTCAAAGCAGTTTCATCATTGCTGCCACTGTGGGTCCAGCATTTAGCTTCTCCCACTTCTCTCTATCTTCTGTCAGACCTCAGATCTGTCAGATACTCTTAGTCTTCAGAGTCCTTCGGTTAGGACCAACTTGCTCCTTATTTCTAAGAGCTTCTCCTTATTCAGGCTGTTAGCAGCTACCTTTAGCCTGAGGATGTTTTGATTAATACGACCTCAGAACAAACACAGTGTCTCTTCAGATGCTGAATTTTGTGAGCAGAGAGCATCTCTCCCCCTTCTATGAGGCCCTGATCCTGAAAGCATTTAGTTTTTTCACTCTTTTAAATCTGCAGATTGGTACTGAACTGTGTAAAAGCTTGACATACTGCATCTACGTCCATCTGATTCATAGATCATATGAGCCATATTCCTGTTGTTATTCAGTGATTCAGACAGCGCTGGTGTTGTGCTCATTGATGGCTGTTGACCAATCAGAGCTCTTTTGGCAGGATGAAGAACGAGGAGTCATCTTCCCGTGTCTGATGTCTAATCCAAACAAAGCGTGTTGTGTGGATGAGATTGATGCAGCTTTACAGATTGTACATCTGCGGAAATAACAAGCACTTGTTTGTTTGGTTGATCTTCGTACAACACGTTATCCGGAGACATCTGTGGTCAGAGTGTTCATGCCTGTTCTGGCGGCCTGAACCTGATCTCTATGATTTCTGTCTGTGTTGTCCTGATGAGACAAGTCAGACAAATGGAAAATGGGTATGATTGTGTTGCATTCGTGTTGAAAAGTGACCGCAGACACTGCGTTAAGTCAGACTGATATAGTTAAAAAAACTGTAGTCTTCCCAAACAGGATGTTTCCTGTGGATGTTTCAGATGCTGTTGGACCATCTGACAGGCACTTTGTATTGAAGGCAAGCAGAAAAGAGCCAACATGAAGACGGACTGATTAATGTAATGCAGCTAATCACTAATCAGCCTAATTATCGGACTAAGCAGTTAAAGCTTAGCAGCGGTCTCCAATCTTTTGAAGCTGAATGTCGATAAATCACTGTGAGCCCAAAGAAACCTTGAATGAAGTTCCAAACAAACTGCAGTGTCAGTGTATAAATCAAGACACACATTTCCTCCATCATTCTTTATTTCTTTTCCCGGAAGGAAAATAGAAAATATAGATGAAACTCCTCCAGACAACAAACAGCAGTTCCACCATTAGAAACTATTATAAATAAACTGTTGAGGGTTCTTGCAAGTGAGTGTGTATAATGATTTAGTTCATGACTTTCCAAAGTACAGCACATATACACAAATAAAATCTCTTCAGACATCACATCACAATAAAGCCGGAGCTTTATTTCCATTAGAGTCCTGACAGAGCAGAGCGGCTGTGACTCATGAACAGCGTCTGAGCGAAGCCGGAGGGACTTTTTCTTCCTCTCACAGCACCGGGAGGCGAGCTGCTGCCTCCGAGGCGTCGTTCCCTCACTGAGACAACACAACATCTGTCATTAGGTGGGAGGTTTCATCTACAGTCCCATAAACCACACAAGGAGAGTCTTCTTTTTACTGCCAAGGTTACTAACCTCTGGCAATGTCAGTGCCTCCCTGAGCAGGGGGGATACAAACATGGGTTTTTGTGTTGTCAGTTATATATATACTGTTAAAAAAAATACTTTGAACTTTCATGTGCGATGCTGAGTGAATACTGAGTTGTCGTGGTTAATTCAGCAGGTAAAATCTGCTGAACTATAAATCAAAACCTGCATCAGGACGCCCGTTCACCGCTTGTGTCGACCATAAATCCGGCTTCATCATGTCGCGGGTGGTGCTCCGGTCTTTTGACTTGATGACTACTGGCAGGGCTGCTGTTGTTTGTACCTTTTAATCATGAAGGTGATGTTTGCTTTAATTTGTCTCGACTTAACCTTTAAAATAGAGCTCACATGACTCACTTTTGGAGCACTTTCATGGTTTGTTGGGGTAGATAAAGACAAATGACCTATTTTGTCATGTATGAGGACTAGATTTGCTCTATGCACTGATCTAGATAAGAGCTCCCACAAAGGTCTAAAACAGAAACATGAAGTCTTTGGCCGACGTGGCCTGTGCGTGTTGGCAACAGCCTCTCTCTAAACTAAAACACTGACTGCACAGACACAGAGAACATTATTTTGCACTTAAGAATTGTGTCTCATTGCAGGAGTTGAAGAGTCGGTGAGGGAAAACAGCCTTGAGGTTCGCTCCATGAAATATGAATGCACATTAGCTAATGTGGCTAATATGAATTTAAACACGGCTCGTGGCGCTGCAGCTCATCCCAGGAGGTTTGTAGCAACTATAATTGGCAGAGAAGGTGCGGCCGGTCCATGCACACTGCCACTGTTGTTCCTGCACTTTTAACTATTTTTTTTGGTGGGTTGCTATCACTATTTTTATCTCCTCAGGCTCTTAATTTGGAAATCTGTTTGCTGGGACTTCCTGTGTAGCTGCAAGCAATAGCCCTGTGGCCTCAGGCAGAAAAGGTGGAAAAGTTACTTAATATGTGGCCACCCGTGCTGCTGCGCCTTGCTCAATAAGTCGATGGCTAACAGCATTCCTGCCTTCAGGCTTTGATTAGACGAGAGTACAAACATGTATATGTTAGCGTTGTGTTATTATGAATTCAGGAGGCTGCAGGTTCAGCCCCCTCAGCAGCCATGCGTCCTGTCAACGAGTCTTTAATGAAGACAGACTGACACTGAAATGACTGAGAGCTAAATGTGATGTCAGGGGAGGTGAGGCGATGAGCATTCGTCCCCTTGGGGGTTTTGATAAGGTGGACTACTGATGATGTATTTTCTAGTTTTCTGGGGTGGTTCACTGACAGGTGAAGGTTTTACATCGCTCACCTGAGCCACAGCCGTTTAAGTAAAAGAAGAGTAGTACCTCAAAACTCTTCTTAAGTACAGTATCTGAGTACCTGTGTTTAGCTCATTTCCACCATCTGACCTCCAGCATCATGATCCTGTTTGGCTGCTTTTTGCTCTCTAGTCTCAAAACACTCATCACTGCAGATGTGACAGCTTCTTTTTAAACAGTGCATTCGTTCAGATGACGCTACGTCAGAATTCAGTAAATAAACAATAAATTCAGTTTGTGTGAATGGGTGGATGAGAATTGTTCACAGCAATTACACTTTAGGACGGCTTGTACGAGCGAACTGCAGGTACACATTGTTTATAAATTGATCTGAAAGTAATTAAAGAGCCACGGCTGATTTGGTTTTAGAATTAATTGGTACTTTGTTTCACTTCATTATTCAGTCTCTGCATTCATTTTAACCATTTTCTGTTTAAGAGGGGGGTTCTTTGTTTTGGTTTACCCCACCACTATCACTGATATATCGTATTGGTTTCTGTCAGCTGATAAGTGACAACAAATAGCAGCACAGAAATGCCAAAGAAATCAAGTCAGAGATCAAGGCTTTTATATGTGAGAGCTGAAGTTCAACATAGCTACCACGCTGGTTACTTGTTAGCTCAGACATGCGTTGAAGTGTTTGTCAGCATTATTCGGGATTGTGCTGTCTCTGTGTTGGCTCTGACTCTGGTGTCTCCTCACCGAGGGTCTCTTTTTAGGACAGCAGCTGTTTTCATATGAGTTTTTCCTGTCCTCCATTTCGTCCGCATGAAAGTTTGAAGCCGTCAAAACATCTCACACGGGCCGGACATTTATCGGAGCAGCTGCGTGGCCTGTTGGCTGGGCTATGCAGAAGAATTTGACGATATTTGTCCTGAAGTCTCAGAGAGCCAGAGAGGGCGTTGAGACTTCTCACTCCGGACAGCGCTGTCACAAAAGAGTGGAGAAAGAAAAACGGCGAGCGATGCTCATTTCCAGCAGAACAGCAAAAAGACAGAAAACAAATTTCATGAGGAAAGAGAGGAGGGATGACAGAAGAAAAAATCAGTTTGTGCTCTCTGTGACTGGGATGTCTACAAGTATGAATCTGCACTTTCAAAAGGGGAAAATGACCAGCAGAGCAAATGTTTGCAGATTCCTGACAAAGAGGGCAAGTCCACAGATTTCAGATACGAGATGTGTTGTAGGGGTAAGTGAAGGTATTCACGATGCCACACATCATGCTTGTCGGTAACTTAATAGTGTAAAATCACTGTTTCTAATCAAAGATTTAAACCAGCACTGTGCTGCAACACTTTTCCTCCACACAGGATTTGATGTGAAAGGAATCCACCTTGTGAACGAGAGTCCTCACAAGTGTAGGAATACAAACTTGTGTGTGTTTGCCAGAGAGCCAGAAGTAAAGACATTTAGGGAGTTTCAGACCCCCAGACGTCTGTGCAGGTGCTGATATTTCACCTCCAGCCTGCAGCTCACTGAGGCTCACACATGAAAGTTTAATGTCTTAGTCCGAATGTGTGGTGTTGAACCTCCGTCTCCCTGTAGATTATTGATCACCAGCTCTTTTCCTTGTTTGTCGCTCGCCTTCTCTGCTCTCCTGTGACAGCCAAAGTGTTGGAACAAGACCTTTTATCACACATCCGAGTCCAGACAGGCCGACGTCCTGCATCCTAATCTGGAGATCAGAGGAAACTGATGCCTGCAGGGGCTCAGCTTTATGTCCAGGTCTGCCAAAAAAAGATCTCAGGCGATATGAGACACTGTCTGATTCTGATGAAACCTGGAGGGTTGGTCTTGTCTTTGCGGGCATTTTTAAAGCTACACTGGCTGGACTCAAGGGGGGAAGCTGTAAATGTGAGAAGTGTAATTTCATTTGTCCACACCCTCGAGAACAACACATCAGCGGGACCTGATTGGCCTTTGGAAATACAATAAGGGTTGCATGTTTGTTGCTACAGCTGCTAACATAAGAGCCACATGTTTTCTCCAAGAAGTTGGTGGAGACCAAAAGCAGAGCTAAAAGAAGGTGAAATTCAAATTTGTATCAGTTGGACACCAATAGGATAACGAGCCAATTTTGTGTTTACAGCAGGTTGTGCTGCCATCAAGTGGCCAGAAGTCTTGATAACATGCTAACACAGCGGCTACGACCTAATCCTGCGTTATGAGTCAATCTCCTCACAGCCCCATTTATCCTGGGATCAACAGAAGGGCAAGTCCACAATTACACACTTTAATTCACTAACCAGGAAGTAGAGCAGCAGCTTATTCTTCTTTTCATTATCAATTAATTGTGTTTTGACAGTTAAATCTACAACAATTGAAATAATAGGTCATCACAAGCCCAAGGCAGCAGTGTGAATAATTTTCCCAGCAGGGAGGCTCGGCTGTCTTCGTCATGTTAATGTGTACATTTCCATTCAACCCAACCAAAAACCCTGAACCTTTTCTCCGAGGCTCTCGTGGCCCTGAAGTGTTCAGTTCCTGCTTCTCACCTGTAAAAGACACCGGAGGTTTGGATCTCTTCTCCGCTCTCTCCCACACCTCTCAGGATCATGTGGCTGAACAGCTTCCAGTAGATTAGTGAAACAGCCTGATTCAGTGATTAAAAACACTGCTGGTGGGGGGCGTTCATGGGTTAAGAGACCCCTCCCTCACCATCACTGCATGATTTCATTAAGAAAAAGTCATTAAGTGATTCATGAGGTGACAGAGAAGATCAGGCGTGACGGAGGCTGTGGAGTACACTCTTAAAGTTAGAAGCACCTCCAGAAACCTTTGAGGGTTCTTATAGTGTTTCCTTTAACAACCTTTAACGCATAAAACCATCTGAAAAGTCTATCATTTGACTCATCTTATGTGGAAAAATACACACTTCACACACTTTCCATAACAGTGTGAAAAGTGCAGATCTTGTGCACGTTACCGCAGATGTGAACTGAGAATATTTAATCGAATTTACCATAAAAAGATGCTGCTTCTAACTTAATCTTGCCTGATAATCATCATATTCTATCATTACCAATAGTACTCCAGTGGATTGTGCCCTGTCTCCATAGATACAGTGAAAACAAGCGTCATCAATGTTGAGCCAAAACAAAACTTTGCCATGAATATCAGAATAAGTAAGGCTCAGAATGTCCTGTCAGCAGGGTTTTCATATGATTGGAGCACTTACACACCGTCTGTATCCATTCATGTACAAATATTTGCAGGATGTTGAAAACTGAACAACCCAAACTGTCAGATTACATAAAATGTTCTTTGCATAAAACGTATCCTGGAAAATGAATCTGAGAACTGCCAAGTGAGTCTTTACTGAGTCGCTCAAGTTCTCCTAGAGAACAACAAAAGCAGTTTGTTCCTAACCTGCACATAGAGCAAAAAGAAGACAGAAACCAGCTCAGAGCAGAGCTGAGACATGTTGAATTGTCAAACGACAAAAAGGGAATTTTGGGAATTGGTTGTCATTTATCGAGGACAAAGTCCAAACACTTTCTGCTTCCAGCGTCTTCGATGAGGATGATTTGCTGCTTTTTTATCATGTCATGTTAACTGAACTAATCTTTGGATTTTGGACCGTTGGTTGCACGAGACAAGACATCTGAAGACGATGAAGTTCGGACAGATTTGATCCCAAAAACCTCACAGATTGTCATTCCCCCAGTTTTGCTGTGCTTCGAATTGAATCTCTATACTCATAAAAGCCTAAGTAAAGAATCGTCTTCCTCTTTTTATTCTTCGCGGCTGATTTCACAGATGTGTTTGCTGATTTGTGTGGAGCAGCTGTTGTTGTGTTTGTCTGGAATAAAATCCTCCTCACACTCGGCTGTCTGGCTCATTGTTTCAGACTATAGCTCTGATTTATGTTCGCTCTTCCAGGATATTTCTTCCTCTTGAGCACAGGGTCCCGTGGTGCTTATTGGCCTCTATGGATCTTGGAAGAACCCCCGTGATGAACCCCAGCACTTCAGAGTTTGGATTCAAGGGGGGCGTAAACTAATTAACAACACTGGATGGGAGTTTAATCAGCGTGGGAGCGGTGGGGGGTCACAAGGAGGTTCGTTATCAGGAAGGGGAAAAGGGCGAGTGCTGCCTGTGCTGTGTTTGATTTGGAGGCGATTGTGTGGGTAATCTTCTGGGTAAATGTGGAGGGAGATTCCCCTCCTGGCCGTTTTCGCATCGGGAGGGTTCCCCCTGCTGGGATTCAGCGTCTTTGGAAACACGGTGTGACGAACGACCTAATGATCATTTATTGCTGTTTGTATCAAAGTCGACCAAACAACATCTGTTCCTCAGAGCTGGTTTAGAGTTTGCTGTGATGGATGGTTTCTTGAAGCTGTTCTCATGGAGATTAGACAGCATTTTCACTGCTCGTGTGACATTTATGATCTCCACATCATTGGTAAAACAATGAAATAAAAAGGAAGTGTAAGAGATGTGACGAGGAGCATCCGGAGAGCCAAACATTTGGCTCATGCCACGTGGTTTTTAACAATGTACCAACTCATGTTTCACTCATAAGCTTCATTCATTTTTGTAAGTTGGGACAAGAGCAACTTAAGACGGGGAAAGTTGTGGAATGCTCCTAAAACACCTGTTTGGAACATTCCACAGGTAAACAGGTTCATTGGTAACAGGTGATCGTGTCATGATTGGGTATGTCCTGGAAAAGCTCAGACGTTATGGTCATTTTGAGTCATGTCCACTTAAAACCTGTGACAGAAGCAATGACAGAAACATAAATACAGAAATCTGTGAGAGAAGCAAGGCTTTTCTAACTTTGTGTTCATGTAGGACATCATCAGTTACACTAAGAAGCAGACTGAAAAAGAGAGTATTGGCTTTCTTTAATCAAGCTGTGGTTGGTGGATGTTGAAGGAAAACACATGGTGCCTGTGAACACGATGCAGATACTCTCAATATAAACATTTTACAGCTTTTTACATGATAAGTTTCTTATTATGTTAATAAAACTGTAATTTCCCTTAAAATATATTTCCTGTTGTGTCTGCCGTATGTAATGTCATCCTCTCATTTTGTAATTCAGCGATGAAGGTCCCTCTTGTGAAGACTTCAGACATCCAGCACCGACATGTACAAAACATGCGTTCAATCAAATATGATGTTGAAAACTGCTGTGCAGGAAACAAACTGATGTCCCATCATCCTTCTGATGAAACTTGAACCTGAAAATCAATTTTTACAAATGTACAGTGTCCCTTTATTTTGAAATTCTACAATTAGATTTTTTTCTGGGACCAGTGCCAAATTTAGGTGAACATTTTTACAGGAAAGGAAGGAGAGATGGGGCGTCCTGGCTTCTCTGTGTCTGACTCATTCAGTGACGAAGAGCCGCCATTAAAGGCTCAGCTGAAAAACACCACAGAAAGAGAGATCTTCCCCCAAAATTGCGTCGGAGTGCGACGGACAGAGACAGATCTCTCCCCTTTAGGCCTCTACTGTGAATGATAATTAATGGAACTGCGTTCCAGCGCTGCACCGTTGCATGCTGGGTAGGCGGCGAGGCTCCCCATCCATCACTGCTGACATCGGCATTTATCTGGTTAGCGCCGCGCTCGGCTCCATCCAGTCAGCTCGTTGCTGAGGAGGTCAAGGAAACAGGAGGAGCGAAAGCAGAGCAGGAGATGAAGGAAAGGAGAATATTGGAGGATGAGGAGTGATGAGCAAGCAGTGCTGTCCTGTGAAGGGACATCAATTCATAAAACACTGATGTTAGAAACACTGAGGTCAAAGACGAGCAGAGCATCATCCACCAAAGACCTTTTTACCAGGCACCCGAATTAAAGAGCACTGATCTTTGATTTTATGGCTCAGATATATTTTCTGTTAATAGAAATGTCATCCACCCACATTGTGGTTCTCAGTTGTATCTGCTGTGGTGTTCATGACCAGTAGTCATCAACTACTCCCAAAAAATAGTCGACTAGTTGATTAATCACGAGAAATGTTTTTCACCAGCAGCGATGATCAGTTCTCACCACATAGGTCTCAGAAAAAACCAGTAAAGGGATATTTCTGAATATTTTCTGACATTTTATAGACTGAACAATTGATAGATGAATCAAACATGCTGAGTGACAATAATTGTCGTCACACCCCTAAAAGCAAAAAAATTGAGGTTCAGTTTTCTTGCTTGGCGTTGTATTATTCACCACGGATGGACAGAGCTGCTCCAGAGCCGCAGGCTGAGCCGGACTGACCGTGATGCAGAACTGATCCTCATGAGACCGACAGCAGCAAACGCACCACAGTGGCTTTATTTTTCCCTCCAAAGTGAGTAAAATTGAGGTTGCCTTGAAAAGAAAGTTCAGCTATCAGTCAAACAGAGACTGTCCCTTATGGAAATGCGTCTGAGCAGCAGCATGCCAGTAAACACTGGTCAAACCTGGAAAAGTGACGCCTGACAGCCAGTTCAGTCAGACACTCATCAGATCAGTCTCATCACAGCTCCAGCCAGCGTTTAGTGTTCTTTCTGTTGTCTGCAGTGTTGTTTCCTCACATGTTTACATGCATACATGATTAGTTGACATACGCTCACCTGTCATTTCAGGTCCAGGTGCCCCCTCCTGCCCTGCAGCAACCCCCTTTCTCACCTTTCTCATCAGCTGGTTCACATTTTCCTCATTGGCCTTGCAGTATGAATACTGCCACATTGTCCAGTTTGCTCTCCCTGCCTGATCTCTTGTTGGATAAGTTTGCCTGACTTCAGTCAACTTGAACTTTTATCTTTAGCTGCTTGTCTTTGAGTCGTGCTTGTGGGTTCCAGCCTGTGGTTTCCTGAACTTTGACAGCTCTGTGGAGTTGGTTGAAGAATCCCTGTTGGCTTAAACCTTGAAGTCTAACCAGACGTCTGGTCTCCAGCAGCAGGTGTTTTCTGACATGCAGCCACTCAGTTGGCTGCTTGTACATTTTTTAAGACTCTGATCTGACTCTGAGGTCTGACAAAGCATGACTACCTTAAAATCTGCATCCCAACATTTCACCTTGTTGTTTCAGTGTAAAAACTTGTGTCGTGTTGTGTTGTGGTGTTGTGACTCATATCTCCTCCAGGTAATGGTTTTGTGCTGGCTAGGTGGGCCAATTCTGGTGCATGAAGATATTATTTGCATTGAGGAGTATTTAGGACTTTAGCACAAAGGGAAGTTTCACACTTTGTTTGGAGTTTTATTTTCCTCCCAGTGGTGGAGTCAGGAGGAGACACAAACACCTGTGAGAGGTCGCAGCAGGTAAATGTCAGGAGGAGGACCTGAAGGAAGGCAGGACGTCCACCGGGAGTCTTCACGGCTTCGACCTCTGACCTCGTCTCACCGCAGTCTGAGACGTGAGACCATGGCGAGCTTCTAACAGCTGTGGAGCCTCAGGACGGTTTCACGTCTCAGAACACACATGGATAGAACGAGGTGAACAAGTTCAAGAGCCCTCTGCTTTCAGAGCAAAATGTTTTCAGCAGCCGTTCATCAGGTAAAGAAAGCTCTTCCTTTGAAGAGAACTACCCATCATGCCAGAGGTGTTTATTAGCATTTCATTGGACTTTGCAGTCTATCAGTAGTCACATATTTGATGGTTATTGGATGGTTTGTTACTGGGCTGGTTGACTCAAAGTGGCTGCAGGCACTCGTGATCCCCAGTGGATGAATTTTACTTTTGTTGACCCTCTTTCCAACCTTTAATTTACCGCCACCATCAGACTAACATTTCCACTTGTGCACAGGGCTCCGCATTGTTAGCCCTTTTTATTGCTAATTGTGCTGAGACAGCACTTGATCTCTGCTACTTCTTCTGATATTTAACTTTGAGAAACATAAACTTGCTTTTCGTCAAAACCACTTTTCATCTAACAAGACAAGCCGAAGTTCTGAAATGTTAAATGTTGCGCGAACACAAGCAGCCAAACTGTCACTCGCAAGGAGACAAGCAGGTTTTTAGCTTCCGCTGCACTTTGTAGTCAATTGTTTGCTTCCATGTTTTTTCCCTGTTTGGACAGAAAATAAAACTGCAGCATTGCGCTGTAAAAGCTTTACAGTGTCTGTCCTTAAACGCATCACACCCCTGTGGCTTCTCAGTCTGTGACAAAGGAAGAGGACATGAGGTGATGGCATCCACTTAAGCCTGCAGTGAGGAGTTCATATCTGGCCACCCCGAGGAGGAAGGAGCAGAGAGTGGAGATGGAGGACGAGAAAACGTGAGATGGAAGAAGAACGTGGTGACCTCTAATTAGCCTGCTGCAAGGAGGTCAGGGGAAAGAGGTGAAAATGAGTCGAGCGAGGAGACAACGGGTGAGGAGGTGAAGCTATCTCGTTAGCCTGCAGCTAAGAGGTGAAAGTCGGCTGCCGACAGGAAAGAGGAGGTCGTGTGCCTCTGCCTGTCACACAAGCTGCACTCTTCCTGCTTTTTATCAGGTTTGCTGAAGCTCAGGCGTTCCTGCGCAGTCAGAGTGAGCATGTGAACGTGTTATCAAGTGCTTCACTGTTAACATTTGAATAAGGATCAAACAAGTACTTTCACATTAATACCCTAAGTGCAATTTGCAGCTTTTACTGCTTGTACTTTTACTTCATTAGGATTTCTCACGCAGGACTCAGGATGGGTTCAGTGTACGTTAACTGTCGTTGTGGATTTCTCATTCATGTGAGAGGACAGCTCTCACAGCACGCCGGAGTATGAAGGTTGAAAAGTGGAAAGAACGGGTGTGGAGGTGGAAACAACCTCTCGGCCAAAGGTCATCTCCACCGCCGGAGGGGAGGAGGAGAGAACAAGTGAAACGATGAGTGACAAATGGAGCAGGGCGAGGAGGTGACACTATCAGGTTAGCTCTCTGAGGCGGGATGAAGAGTGACAGTGAAACGGGGTAAACAGGGCCAACGGAGGAGCAGCAGAAAGGGGGAGAAACATGGAGAAGCTGTCAGCGTGGAGATGACTCACTGTTAGAAGGTCATCGCTATCAGACGAGAGAGGACCAGGAGAGTGATGGATGGAGCCGGACGAGGAGGTGAAGAGCAGGAGAGGAGAGGAGCACGGAGGAGGAGGATGAGGCGACACTGTCGGGTTGATTTGCTGCTCAAAGGAAAATGAGAAAAATGAAGTGAGATTTTGAGGGAGTGGAGAGGTGATCAGGTTAGCTCTGAGGTGAGGAGATGTGACAGCGAGAGGAGGAGGACGAGACGCAAAAGCAGGAGAAAAAAGGAGGATGTGACAGTGTGGTTGACAGATAAAGTGAAAGCATTTGGACCAAAAAACAACCAACTGCAGCCTGAAACAGTCGAATTTGCTGGCGGCTGCAGAGGAGGTGCTGACTGGTGAAGTCTGAGCCGTCCATCCCTTTCAGCCGCTGTCCATACTTCAGTTCAATCCTTCAGAAATGGATCAGACCAGAGAATCAGATCAAAGAGGAGAAAATTCACCCTCTGAGAAAGTGAATTACACTCATGCTGGTGTAACAGCACATATCCTCCTTTCTGATTTGGCTCTTCCAGCTCCTGCTCTCATCTGGTCGCCTCCAAGCAGCACATTCATCTGATGGAAACCTCTCACTCCTCTGATATACAGTTCACCTCCTGAGGAGTCAAAGGAGGACTCTCCTTCATCTTTTCCTCTTCACTGTGTGTTCAGACTGAAAAGGGCACCGTTGGGGCAGCGTTAGTGTGGGCGTGTTGCTTCAGCTACATGAGATTCAGCCAGTAAATTCAGGTACATCCCTGAGTTTGAACGCTCCTGAAACCAGGTTTCAAATCTCAAATGTTCTTCTATAACATTAAATATTTATGACTCATTAAGCTTGTTTAATCCCAACTCAAACTTCTTCCAAGGTGCTTTTAATGTGACAAAGGCTGTGAGCTGAATCAAGAAGTGTTGCTGGAGGTTTGACCTCTTCAGTGATTTTCACTGAAACGGTTTATTTATTTATTGGTAAACAAAAACAATAGTTTCTTGTCTTCACTGCACAGACGTGCTGAGCGGATGGATAAACTGTAAACTCTAGGTCAGGAAATAGGATGGTGTGTCAATCATACGCTTGGTGTTTCGACCTGTGACTCGTCCTGTGCATTTGTTGTCCTATTCTTCAGCCGTCCCAGGATTTTGGGGTAATGGAGTCCTGCAGATCCATCGTCCGGTTTGCTTTATCAGAGGCTGATGATGTGCAGAGGTCCCTTTTAAAACCTGAAGATCAGATGGCTGAGAGGAGGAGGAGCTTTATAATGAATCACATAAAGATAACAGCATTAAGTGGAGAGAGGTGAAAGTCAGGGGGAGGGAAGGGGGGAGGAGATGACATCAGGAAGACAGGAGGAAGAAAGCCTTGTTAGCTTTGACAGGAGAGGCTTTCAGACCAAAAGAGGAAGAGGATCAAACAGTGTTGTGGGTCAGTGTGGAAACCAAATTCAAACTCAACGCTGTTTGAAACCCATTTAATCATTGTTGGCAGTTGATTGGTCTCGTTGCTTTAGGTGGAGCCAATTAGTCCCCAGAGTGTAGCAGAGCAAAGACTGAGTAATTATAAGGATTTCTGGTAAATTAGGAGACTTCAGCAGCAGTTGGCAGGTCACCAACCGAAGGTCCTACCACGGCGCAGTTTCTACCTGGCTGACAGAATGTGTCAAGCAGCTCGTTAATGAAATTCATCTGGCAAGTCACCAACCGCTCAGCCCCGTTTCTACAGGAGGTTGAACAATGGGGACAGTGTCTTGAAGGTACAGTGTGTGAGAGTTGGCCACCTATCAAAGGCCGCTTCAAACAAATAGAGGGCAGCGTATCACCAGAGTAAGTGCGAACTGCTGCTGACTGTGCTCTTCACTGTGTCTGTCGTCAGCTGTAGCCACTGGCTGCCATTAGCTGGTCAGCTTACTTAGCCGGGCAGCTAGTGGCACTGTTAGCATTTTGTTGGTGTTTACGGCTCGGACAGCACCCTCCCATGGCTGGATCAGGACCGAATACAGCCTCCGAGACCAAAGGACGGAGGACAGTTTGACGGCAGGGAAAACAGTACCAAGGTGATCAGCAGCTCTGACCAGACCTCTGACTCCAGGCACCATATTTCTCATTTCTAATAAACGTGGAGATTTGAGTTATTAAGGAAAGAATAATAACCTCTTCTGGATGAGCTCTCTGAATATTATTTACTGTGACATTATTTACTGTACATCTAAATCTGCTGTCACACACACGTAACATGTGACAGGTAAGGAAATACACACACTCAGTATTCAAGCCACATTATTTGTAAAATAAATGTAAATAAAAAAACAGCACTTGTAGAGATGGAATTTATTTCCATGCATATGAAAAGAAATGCAGATATAGGCACCCACACAAACAAATAAATATGGACATAAAAACAAAGCTTATTTAAGCAGCATACATACATGCATATTTACAAGGACACAAGACACATAAATATTTAGCAACTGTTTGTGCACAAATACACATACAAGTGTGTACTTTTGCACGTTAATACAATGAAACACAAAAGCCTTCATATATAAATTATAATTATATAAATTATATAAATTCATATCCGACTTGAAAATGTTCTTTAGGAGCAGAAAAGTGGAAGAAAATTCAGTTTTCCAGTTTGTCCTGATACCTGAGCCAGAAGTCATGATGTTTCAGCCTGGAGAGAAGGAACCCTCCAGCTTCAGTTCATCTCTCCGTGTCGTACCTGTCCAAGTACTCATCAGCCAATCAGTACGAGCCCCACGGCCATTTGAAATTTGCTTTTTTTCTTTTTTCACAGATGAGGCGTTTTTGTGAATCAGGCTGCTGCGGAACAATAAAGTTTATCTGACGGAGACGGTCTCTTAAAATGTCTTTCTGCAGATTGTCGAGGGACAGTTTTTGTTGCACTGTTTTTATTTTCATCTGCAAGCTCCGTCTTTTATGTCACAGCATTTGTAATAAAGGAAAGAGAAAAATCACACCTAATTTTTCTTTTTTATGTGGATCCCAGAACACCCGGGCAACTGCCTACTCCTTTAAAGCTAATGTGGATTTTAATTTAAACCTGGTTCTCAGGTTCTTACTCTACTGGAGTTTGAAACATGAGTCTGACTTTGTTCACCAGTGACACACACACAAAAAACATTAAACTTCACCAAAATCAAAATGTGGGACGCCGTTAGTCCGTGCACGTGGCTGTTCTCAGGTGTTCTTTGTGCTTGTGTGTTTGATGTGCAGTGAAGGTCCCAGGTGTTTGAATTACTGCGGGAGCTGACTGTTCTCTTAGTGTGAGCAGCTGACAAGGTTTTCACTCTCAGCATCAATCTGTTGAGAAGACAAAATCTGGCATGTGGATCATTCGCCTCAGGAATGCGCCACCTTCACACACTTCCACTGTTATTCTCCACCTGTCGCTGTTCGATTTGTGAACACACACACACACACCTTCTCCCTCATCCCTTTAATTGTCAGTCTGCATCCCAATATGCTCTCTCTCCTCATCCCCCCCCTTTTTCCCTTCCATCTTCCCCTGCCTCATTCTTCTTCAGGCAAATATTGATCCTCCAAATTACTTCTCAAGGTCGTCAGTGTCTCCGTGGCGACTGGCACCGTGTCACGATAAGCCCCTGCTGCTGTTGGCGCTCATGAAGTCGGCTCACGTCATTGGCTGACGGCTCCCAGGGTAAACACCAACCCCTTCCCCTTCAAATGTCAAGTGTCGTGGAGCAAGGTAGCGCTACAGGTGGGGGCACTTTAACACCCCCTGGGTGCTCAGAGCGTTATAACATCGACCACAGGGGGGCAGCAGTCACTTTGGTCGTTTTAAGTCTAAAACTGAGCAGTCCCTCCATGAGAAACCTGTAACCTCTGCAGGACAACAAACAGCCACACTCGCATGTTTTCATAGACATTTTAAAGAGCTGTTGAGAAAGGCAGCGAACAGCCAGGTGCCCCGGTGGACTGCACTCTGCAGCATTCATTAAAAGTAACAGGAGACATGCAGTGCATAAATACATAACATATGTACTATTGTTTACTTTCAGTGTGAGGGTCATCTGGGATTAATTTCACATTTGTGTTTATCGGTCTGCTACGTGTTCTGGCCCCTTCAGACCACACATTCTGTATTTCAAGGTCTGTCTCTGAGGTTGCTGAACCTCATCAGCTCTGTGCTCTTTATTCAGGGCATTATTACAAAACTAAAATCTGTTTGGCTGACATGAAGGATTGTACGTCTATTGGAAGCCTGTATTAGAAGCCTCTTGGGAGGCCTGTGAGCTGCTGTGATGTGCTGACATTTGTGTCCAGGCTGCAGGTGAACCACCTGCTGCCAGGTCACACTGAATAAAATAGCTTCCAGCACAGTGAGTCCAGTTAGTGAGAGAACGGCTCTCATCCAGATGAAGGCCATTAATCAAAGTAAGACTGCGTACTTTATGCTGAACAGTGTCCGTCTGGCCACAGGTGTACCCTGGCTGATAATGTCATATGTTAAAACATGTTGTAGCAGTGAGGAAACAGCTGAACTGTCATGCTTTGTTTGTGTGTTGTTAGCAAACTAAGCAACATGTGAGCATCATGTCAGGCGTCACTGGTCTGAAATTCCATAACAAGCTTTCAGCATATTGTACTTCAAGTGGTCTGAGAGAAAACCAGAGTCTGAACCTCTGAGCTCTGTTTCAGGCTTCAGAAAATCTCCTCGATGGGAGGCTTTGACCAATCACAGGCCAGTTCAGACAGAGGGTGTTCCTATTGGCTGATGTGCTGGCGTGTCCCTCAGATGATGAAAGCCTAGCCTCTCGTAGTCACACCTCTCTCCACACGCCTGCTTCGATGGGTTAAAATCCTGCATCTTGTGATGAATTTTCAAAAACTCAGATCCTCTGACTCGTTCAGTCATGGCGGCTTTAATTAATCCCAGTCTAATGGACTTTTTCAGTGGTAATAAACTGGTGAAAATGGTCCTGAAACGTCGCCTCTCAGCCTTTTCAGTCTTCTGTGTTAAGACCTGTGAGAGCACCACCTGTTTCTCTACTTGTGCCTAACTTTGATTTAACTTTATGCATCACTGTAGCAGTGCGTACACACACACACACACACACACACACTCTCACAGGCTCATTATACGGTTCATCACACTCACCCTCACTCCTCCTCCTCCTCCCCTTTAAGCCCGGCCATTATCCTCCTTGATATATCACCTTTTCACTTGCAAATGACTGACACCGTTGAATCCGGGAGCTCGCACTCCGCAAGTGGCACTTTTTTCCTCCAAGATTAGAGCTCATAATAAGTCTCAATGTGGTCAAGGACAATAGACGGCCTTTTATCGCGCTAATGACCATCGCTGCTGCGGAGGGCCAGTTTCTGTGGACCCTTACATGAGTGTGTGGCCATTGTGGTGGCTCTTACAGAAAGCACACGATAGTTACGGTGAATTAGACAAACGCAGTGCGTGGATTATACATACACTGATCAGAAGAGAGGCTGTGAGGAGGTTTACATAAAGACGTTTACCAGTTTGGAGAGATGAACGTCAGCTAGGTTCATTTTGACTTCCATGTAGGATTGAAAAGTTTAGCGCTTTTACATCGAGATTAACTTTGAATGATGGCTAACGCTGTTGTGTTTGGGCAACATTTGGCGGGTAAAAGTTTAAATGTTTGTTTTTGCTTTTCGGCCAATGGAGCATCAAGTCTTTTTCTCGCAGTTAAACACTTGATATCATTTCCTATGAAGCTCAGAATCATGACCTCCAGGATCACTTGATCCATTACTGTTTACATTACACATAAGTCTTCCTCATCAACACTTAAATGTTCATTTTTTTTGCTGATGATACAGTTTTATATACCCCAGGCTCCACCTGAGACTCCTCCTCATCCTCGGTCGGCCTTTGATGCTTTCCAGTTATCACTCCTTAATCACAGACGCAGAACAGACCAAGTAGTGTTCTCCACCTGCACCAGTGACTCCACCTGTTCTGCCATTATAACCTAACATGGCACTCAGAGTACTCGTGTGAAGTCATCCAGATACTTTGGAAAAAATCTTTCAAGACTCATATTCAACATTTAACCCAAACATTAGTCATCAAACTAGGCTTGTGTATAGCTTTAAAGACCTCTCCTCCATCATGTTCACTGCTGTTTTCACATCCTGCCCTCCATCTGAGTTTAATGTCACATACCTGTAAACAACCTATCGTACAGTTAACCTTTATGTTTGTCCTTGACTCTGGAGATATTCTGTATTCTGTAGCCACGCTGCCCCATCAACACTTCAGCCGCCAAACCCTGTGCATCATAGTGCATTACGCTTTATCACAAAAGGCATGTAATGTAAATTATCACTTAAATTAAGCTGTCACTTAACAATAAGTGCAGACGTTAAAACACCATAATTCTTTTCAGGTTTATGTGTTTTACTATTAAAAACACATCAGTGAGCCACGCTGCTGCACTGGCTGACATGTTCCTTCACCACCATGAACACACACACGCTGTAGTTTGCTTTAACTCATTCCGACGTGCACCATCCTGCTGCCATAAAAACTCACTGCAGCACCAAACGTGGATTAATCCGCCGCTGAAAATAGTCCCCAACAAATGCTCTCCTGTTTGTTTGATTAAAAACTACATTGAGCAGCTGCTTGAGGAAGTTATTGAGCCTTTTTTAAACATGGAACTATATATTTGTGAGATGTTTTTAAAGTTGGAGCCTTGGAGCTGAGAGTCCATGAAAAACAGCCCCACACCAGAACTGGCAGAGATTATTCCCCAGGACATCTCCACAGACAGTCAAAATGTAGCTGAAATTGAGCTGCTTGAGAAAACCTGGAGTATCCATGATAACCGTGTCCCCCATCTGTGTTTTACTGTCACTCCGCTGTAACTGAAGTCCAATCAGAAGCCATCAGGTGCCGCAGGGTCGACCACCAGGTGATGTTACTCACGCTGTCGTCCAGCTCTCAGGCTCTCTAATAGGCTGGCATGGGGCTGCGAGGGCGGACGGATTATCGGCGGCTGGGCGAGCGCTGCGTCCCACTGATCCCACTCGCTCACACTAACCGTGGTAGCCCACTCTGTTGCCATGCAACTACCTGTTAGAGCCTTTATATGACAGCTCAGTCAGTGGGAGAGCAGGCGTTCTTATGTGAGTATGGAGAGCTGCGTTTAAAGGTGATGGATACATGTGCTGCATAGAATAACTGTGAATGGCAGGAGAGATAAGTGGACTTAGAGATAAATGAAGGGAGACTCCACAAAGGCAAAGGTCGTCATGTGTTGATGTGTTTTTCATGCTGCTTTGTTCATGTAAGAGAAGGATGGATGAGTAGATACAGCTGGAGCAGGATTTAGCCATATAGGCTGGATTATTAGCAGGTCGCACACATAAAGGAGGATGGAAAGAAAAACACAACGCGCATACAGTAAAGAGGGACCGCCAGACCTCCCACAGTGAGAGCTGAAGTCTTTTCAGCAGCGCAGAGATGGTGTTAGACAAAGCCGGAAAATGAGAGAGAGATGACTCCCTCGCTGTTTAAGATCCTGTCTCTGCATGTGGTCAAAAGCTTCACGCCGATCTGGGCTCAGTGAATACGCTGGAAATTGGCGAGGCAGATGAGGAGAGTCGTTTCTTTGCATGTGAGGAAAGACAGAGATCCGTGTGCTTTAGGAACAGAGGCGAAAACGTGATGTTTGGCCAGAGCGTGAGGATGAAAGAGATTACTGTGGCTGCAGCGTGTGATTGAAACACAAAGACGGCACTTTGTGTGCGTGTGTGTGTCGAAAATACTCACGCAGCTTCACACTGATAGTTCAGTGATGTACACTCATCAGCTGTCCTTTCGTTTCGGGCTAACGAGCAGGATGATGCCGCACCTTCCTGCCAATGTAACGAGCCAATCAGGAGCTGTGTGTGAAGGTACACCGTGTGCAGCCTGTAACACTTCACGTTAAAGGATGGTATTTTGTACTTTTATTTATGTCAGGATCTCCAATGAAAACACCAAAATGTTCATGTTTGTCTCTGAGCACCACACAGCCTGTGACCCGCTGATTCCTGCTGAAGACGAAGGCATGCTTTCACTTCTTTAAAGGTCACAGTGGTTTCCTAAAACAGCTGCTCTCTGAGGTTTTTTCCAGCAAACAGGAGGAGGTTTGTTTGCTGGGGACTGTTTTCAGCGGCCGATTAATCCACATTCGGTGTTTTTGTGAGTATTTAAGGCAGGCAAGGAGAGCAGACGCGATGAATGGAAAAATATTTAACAAATATTTCATTGATAGATCATTAACGGGAGGGAAACGGGAGCATGTCAGGTGTGAGGGTTTTCTTTGCTTTATGTCATCGTAAACCAAATATTGGTGGTTTTGCTCTTTTCCACAGACAAATCAAGTAATTTGAATGGATCATCTTGGAGTTTGGGCAGTTTTGATGTGTGTTTTTCACTTTTTATGGACATATTTGTAGACAAAAGATGTTCTGTGATGGATGAGTGAATATTACCCTGATTTAACGTCAAGCATTTTTTCTGTATTATTGACACCTTCCCTCCTTATCGTTTCCTTGACATGTTTCACCATAATTGCCCAATTAAAAAGGATGACCAACATCATTGTTATTGCCATACATCACCCGCTTAATCCGCCTGTAATTACTTCAACATAACCCTACGATTACCTCGTCATCACCGAGCTGTAATGTGAAGTGCTTCAGTGCCGCCAAAGGCTTTGTTCAATCTGTTCAAGCGCTGGTTGAGTATAATGTTTCACTGATGATGAATCCAGGACAAAAGACATCGAACTCAGATGCAAACTCACGCACAGCTAATGAGAGCATAGAGGACATGTTTAAAGCGATGAAAACGCATTAGAGGGAGACACTGGAGTAAGATTTAAATTTGGTGTGTTGGGGAGACGTGAGGTGACTGGTGAGGAGACGACGTCTTCCAGCCTACAGTAGAAAACTGGGGCTGACGGTGGAATATGAGTCACATTTTTGTGGGAGTCAGAAAAGAGCTTTGATGAGGCTGCTGGAGGTTTGGAGGTCCTGATTTAAACTGACGTCTGCACTGGAAGCTGCCTGCCTGATAACCTCAAGGAGACGCCCACTCGTGCACGGGACAGACGGCGGCAGCGTTTAAACGCCGACGTGTCACAGTGAGAAGGTTCTGGGTTTCCACCGTCCAGCTTCAGCGAATGTCTGTGCTCACATAAACCGTACCTTCACCGCTCAGCGGTGAGTTCATGATGTTTCTCTCTGTGCTGCTGATTTACCTGCTCTGTCAAAGCAACCGCAAATACACGTCTGATCACAGGTCTGTGCATTTACACCTGCTAATAATAAGGCGTGTCTTTATCTCCATCCTGCCTGTACTGTGATCAGATGTTGATATGCAGATTAGAGCTGGTGGGTTACAGGAAACAGAACAGCCCAAGGCCACAATGCTAATGTCACTTATACCATCAGAACCAGTGGGTAAGCTTGCTAGTGTTAGTGCTAGCTTGGCTTTCTCTGCTGGTCATGTGACTCTGGTCTGTTGCCTCTTTCAGAGGAAGGACTCGCCCAAAGCTTTTTGCTGGGTAGCTTTAACTATCAGAAAGAGGCGGAGTTAGTTCTTTTTTTTAAGAACGCAGCCAACCTGTCCACATCTTTTACACCTGGATGAGATCACATCACAGTGTAAGAAGGAACAGGTGCAGGTGTGGTCACGTCATCACACGAGAGGCCGCAGACTGAAGTCGGGACGAGTATCACAAGCTTAATGATCAAGTCCTCAGCATCCACACCGGCATCCTGCATGGATCAAAAATACAGAACTGATGACTGCAATTTTCAAAATCACAAGAGGCTGCAATTTGTTTTCTGAGAGGAGAAGATGCATCTGACAGCTTCTTAGGAGTACAATTTAAATTGCCTGTCAGCAATAATCTTTTATTCTTTTCAGTACGACTGTTCTTCAGTTCGTCTTTTGGGCCTTTTATCACTTCTCAAAGATAAATACTGCAGAGACGCCTCTGCAGGCATCTCAGTTTGTCAAAATCACTGCATTCAGCAAAAATAGGCTTCTTAATATATTTTGCATGGCATTTTTCACAGTTTTTGTTCCCCTGGCAGTGCTGTGCAGCCCTAACAGTGGTGTAATATCATGAGGCACAGTTGCATCAGCATGTGGTGAATGTCCCCTTTGAGGATTTGTTCGGTTGGAGGTGGTTTCCTCGGATTGGAAGGTGTAATCCGTCTGAAGAATGGGATTTAAGAGAACATCCAGGTGGTAAACGGCTCAGATTGGGCTCCGGCAGGTTTTTGGCAGCTACAAACAGTACTGGACCAAGAGTTTGTCTGTCTGTGTGCATGTTGTGTAATGAACAGAAAAGGGACGGAATTAGTGACGACGTGTTTGGAGAAGGTCAAACACGCGTCAAAGCCCGACTGTCCACCGTCCTCCTCTGATAGGAGACCACACTTCTGATGATGATGCAGGACGACTGTCCAATCAGTGCGTCATCTGTCAGCCTGTTAAACTCCTAAAAGCATCATTTCTTTCCTCTCTTGGCCCAGACCTCATGAACCGAAGCACAGCTGTGAAGCTTTGTCCTTTCATTCCTCCTGCTGCTGTGAAAGAAGCTCCTGCAGCCGCCTGCAGCCATCACAGCTAGAAAGAGGAGGATGATGAGGGATGCAGACAGAAAAAGAGATGTCCAAATGTAGACAGAGGGAGAAAAACTGCAGCTGGGTGAGGAGCTGGAGATGAACATGAATCCTCCTCCTGCATGAGTGACAGTGTCCAAATGTGTTTGAGCCAGTAAGAACAATCATGTCCCAAGCAGTCGCTGCATTATGACCACGTATAAATGTAAGGAGTCATTGGTGTAATTATCAAGCTATATACTGCAGCTCTAAGGACATTTCTGATCAGGACATTAATAATTAAATCGATACTTATGCATGTATATATTATCATGAATATTTATATTCCACATGGTCAAATGTTTGCCTTCACCGCAGGCTTTGCAGTGTGTTTCATCCAATGAGAGCAGAGAGGATGTTTTATAATAAAGCACATCAGACAGAAGCAGCACCAGATTGTGCCTCTCATGTATTATCATTACACTGGAGTTAAGCATCTGCATAGCTGAAAGAGAAATCCCAGATGATCCACAAGGCTGTTACACAGCATTCACTGCAGATGTGAACGGAAGCAGACAACGCAGAATATCTGAGGCTTTAAAATATTCACATTTACAAACAAAGTACAGACATTTTTTATTTGTTTTTCAGAGAATCGTGATGGAGGAGTACTGAGTGGCACATTTATACACATACGCTGTTCCTGAATCAGTGCGTCTGACTGCATCTGACTGCTACGCGCTGACATTTCTCATCAGTAATCTGCCATCATGTACGCAAACACAGATATTAACAAGAACCGTTCATGTGAATTCATCATGTGAATTACATTTTGCATGTTTTTTTCACATGATGTTGACATCAGCTCTCTGTTGAGCAACAAGACGCAGATAAAAAGTTACATTTTAATCATACTACTCTTACTAATCTTAATAAGATTCATGATGAGGAAAAGTGCTGCGCAGATTACAGGCTGTTATGCTGTAATTACCTTGAACTTGATGCTCGAGCTCTGTAGTTATTAATCCATTTTTGTTTTTGTGAAGTCATTTTGTCTCCTGGCGGCGTCCTCGGCCCGCGGGCTGGGAGCTTCTTTTCTAGCAGGCAGAATAATGTTGGACCCAGATGGTCAGAAGGCTCGTACTGCGCAAAGTGTTGTTAAACCACCTTCTGGGTTTTGCAAAGATGGTCAGGGTTTTATCTTTCAGGCAGACTGAAGCTCTGTGGCTCGACGTGGTGATGATACGTGAACCGAGGCTAACGGAGAACGTGTTAGAAAGTCGTGATTTGAGCTCCTAGCAGGTCGAAGCTGTCGTCCTGTGCTCGCAGTGCAGTGCAGGCATGGCAGGACATTGCAGCACTTTTCGTGAATCTGCATATTTATGTGACAGCGCGGCTTCCATTTCATGCCTGTGTGCCTTCAGAGTCGCCCTGCTCTGTATTTCATGTGCACAGCTCTGCTGCGTTAGAATAACCCCACGGCTTCACGCCGGCCGTCGTTTGATTTACTGACACTGACCCATCTCCCCGTGTGACAGCGGCTCAGCCTGTAACCATATAATGGCCCATAACTACCCGGCACAACTGGACTCTCACATTCATATCGGCTTTTATTTCTTCCAGCTGCTGGAGGTAAAGTGAGTAATGAGGTGTTTTATCCAGAAGGCACAACTCAGCAGCAGGGAGGAGGAGGAATGTGTCATATAAACCACTAACAGCTCTGAGTGCTCTCAAACTTAAGTAGTACAATCCGAGTATATTTTAGGAGGGCTTGCCACGCGGCAACAAAAGGTTTGGGCGTAATCAAAGATGAAAGGGTGAAAACACAGCTGGTGAGGAGGAGAAAGGAAGTCTTGGGATAATCCGGTGTGCTGCCGTCCGCCCGTCCTTCCATCCATCCGTCCGCCCGTCCATCCGTCATTTAGCAAAGCAGGAGTTCATCCAAAGACATCTCTCAGTTCTACTGTCAGCCGTCACTTTGTGTACCAGCCACTCATTTGTCCGACTGCTCAGTGAACCGCTGTGCCAGCCAGGCTGCTTGCCAGTTAACCAATCAGACATTCTCTCTGACGGCTTGTCGGTATCTCTGCAAACCAGGCGGCCGTGTAACCGTTTAGTCAAGTGAGCCGTCCGGCCGGCTTCCTGTCCAGGCAGTCAGAGCGGTGACGGCGAAACACGGTGCAGAAGAGTTTAAAGCCAGGAGGACAGCTGACATCCTGCACGTCCCGGTGTGTCGGTTTAAATCCTCCTCCCGGTGCGTCACACTAAATCTTCCCCCTAATTGACAGAGCAGAGGATGTTTTCTGCCAGACACACTGATGGCAGGATGCAGCAGAGAGGGAAAGGGAGAAACTGAAAGGCACAAGGATTCATGTCAGCGCCACAGAAACGTCTTCCCCCGTACAGGACGCTCTGTCAGGCTCAGTGCTGAGCAGCACCGCTGTGTCTGCTGAGGTAATGATGTGATTCCACAGCGCACAACATAAAATATTAAGAACATCACCTCATATTTATTCACACACGTTGGCAGTGAGCACTGCTGAAGAACAGTAAGGACTCAAGCTGGAGTTCTTCTAATGGCCACTAGATGGAAAAAACTCACAAATCGGTCCAGAAATGCAAGAAAATTCCTTTAAATGTTTCTCCCCCGCCATCGCCGCAACATGTGAAGCTACAGAATTTAATTGTAGTGAGTGAATAGTCCAGTGGGTGGTGCTAATACATCTGAGGAAACACATGAAGATACCAGAAGAAGAATAGCTTTAGCAGTTTGGATCAATAATTAACAGTTAGCAGTCGTAGCCAGCTAGCTAACAGTTCTCCACAGCAGGGATGAACTGTTTTTATGGGCTGTTTATAGTCGTCTTCACAGGCTCTCAGCCACACAGGTCAGCGTCGATTGAACTGATCAGGGATCAGTTAAACGCAACAGCTGAGCCGGTGTTGGGGTGCGGCGGATGATATTGTTATGTCTCAGATACTGTCTTCCCTTCTGCCTTTGAACACCAACACGCTGACGATATTAATTTTTCACACTTAGGCCAAAAGAAGAATTCAAGGAGAATTCTGGATGCGTCGTGTAGACTGAACATCTGCTAAGAAGCAAGAGTTATTTCGGTTCGAGCAAAGTTAGAGGCTCATCTAAGCCGACGTCCTGCTGTGTCCAAAGCAAAGATCCCTCTGCTGAACTTTAACTGGTTCTACGCTCAGAAACCAGGCAGACGTTTGGTTTCACATTGATTTCCCAGAATCCAAATGAAAGGAGTTTTTTTAAGAATAAGTCAACTTTAATGGGGTTTCTCTTCTGGCCTCGAGGCAGTAAACTAGAAAATTTGATGTAAAGAATTGATATTCTCTGCACATCACCTCTTCACGACTGAGGTGGAATCAATTATTGATCAGAGCGTCGACCTGATTTGTGGGACAGAAAGTGTTGCTCTCAGTTTGTCCTCTCACTGAAAAACATTGTGGTCCAGTGAAAAATCAGCTTTATGTCTACATGTTAAGTGTCTAATCGTGTTGATTTGACATAAAAACCAGCGACCACAGCTGCAGTCGGCGTCAGCTGCTGTTCCTCTGATGGCCACATGGCACTGCTCCAAAAACTGACCTTAAAACCACATTGAATGAAGAGGAAACAACCTTTTAAAAGGTTTGCCAAAAGCACTTTGTAGTACATTAAAGGACGTGTTTGTTCGGTGCAGGGCTACAAATAATGATTATTTTCTTATCAGTCTCCTAATTATTTTCCCCATTAATCATTTGTACTGTAAAACATCAGATAATTGAATGCCTATCACAATATTCCAGAGCACAGGGTGATGTTATTAAATGTTGTTTTGTTCAACCAACAGCCCAAAACATTCCATTACTCCCCGCAAAGCTAGTAAATGGACTTGGGCTACAACTATACTATTTTCATTATCAACTCATCTGTTTATTTTCAGAATCAATAACTTAATTTTGTCTATAACGTATCAGAAAATAGTGAAAAATGGCCAGAGCCAGAGAGTCCAAAACCTCCGAAATTCTCACTTTAGTGGACTTTAGTTAACATTTCATTAAATTTATTTCTTAGAAATTTCCTTGTCTCGTGGAAGAGTTTGCACAGTTTTAGAAACATATAAAATGTGATTTTGTTTACTGCTGAAGCGATTATTTAGAGGAATGACAGAATGAATCTTCTGATTGTCGATTAATAGTTTTCTCCGTTTTATGTCTGTAAACTGATTATCTTTGACTTTAGGACTGTTGCTGTGACTGACAGGACACTGAAAATGTTCTCTCGGCTCTGGGAAACCATGACGGGCATTTTTCATCACTTTCTGACATTTGACAGACTGACAATAATGAAAAGAAGTGATTCTTCCAGCTCAGATTGTGTTTATCATGTTGCCTGGTGGAGTGACACAAATGATCTTTGTGAAGTGAAAAAGAAAATTGGCAACTTCAGGAACAAATTTGTAAACCATATTTCTTTATTAAAGATTAAGAAACTCCAAGCAGCATATTCATAAATAAAATAAGGGTCTCCCTCGGATGTACTGTGACAGACTATATGCTATGACAGTTCATGTTTTCGTCCTCTGACGCGGTGCTGGAGGTTTAACGTAAAGGGCTGACGCATGGCCCCAGCACGCAGACTTCCTGTTGGCTTCCTGTCTGCTGACCACTCTGCCTGTCCGTCATGTTGTGGAGCACAGTGTAAAAAGCAAGTCGGTTCACAAGAGCAACTACTGACACAGTTAGAAAACATCCACGTAGAGTCTGTTCACATGAGAGCTGCTTCATCTATGATCCAGCGACAGGAAGTCCCTCCGGCGCTGAACTCCAGTCTGGCTTTTCTTCTTTGTCCAATTCCCAGACAGAGTGAAAAACATGGTAGATCTTATTTTAAGTGGAGAATCTGTATTCACACAGGAGCTAGCTTTTTAGCCCCCTTTGGCAGATTTAATTTATTCATGGTTTTCTGAACAGAGAACATTAAATTAGGACTCATTTCTGCTCTTGACAGTCGAGAAAAGGTCACGTTAAACATCTGCATCCACAGAAACACACTGAGCCTTTTTTAATGCACCAGAAGAAGTGTGTTGGTCCTATAATCAACAGGCTAAACTGGCTGAATCTTTAGGAAACTGATTTTTAGTCGTAACGGCACAGTATCCCTAAGAGTCCACATTGGACTATTCAGCACTACAGATTTACATCGAATGCCAACGCTTAGTGCACACAGGACGTGGTGTGGCCGTGTGCAGTGAGGTGGAGGTCAGGATGGAGGTCCTCATACCTAAACGATTGAACAGGTCGATTGCCACTTGGGGAGTACCAGCGATAGGCATACCAGACCTTCGTCACTTTGTTAACGTTGTGAAACAGTCGCAGTTTGTGAAGGTTTAGGCACCAAAACTTAAAGAAACAGGCCGGGCATGTAGCATGTCTGTAGAAATAATGGATTTATAACCAGGAGTGCTGATGGAGCTAATCCTAACCAGGCGTTCAGTTGCCCATCCCTAAACACTCCAGTTAACCCGTCTTAACCACAGCCTTTCCCTGACGTTCACGGTGCCATGTGCAGATATTGTACGCAGAAATAATTTTTAAAACATTGACATTAGACATAAAAAAAGGTCATTGAACATAATCCGGTTTTTGCAGAATCGTCCAACATTAGTTCTAAATGTTTGTTTGGATGTTGTGAACAGACTTGTAAAAGACTGAGATGTAATTTGTTATAACGTCAGTTAACATGGGCTGTTTTTTATTTAATCCACTTTGCTGCTCAATGAAAGATTTCAGCAAGACGTGTCCAATCATCATTTTGCATGAATGTACCCTCGATCTGATCAATGTCCCATTGTAGTGTAAGACTTTTAGGAATGAAGCCCTTCATTCTGACAAGTTAACGTCCCTCCGTTTCCTCTGCCGACATAAAAACGTCAAACTTTTTTAAACGGGACCTCTTGAAAGGCGAGCTGGTCTCTGTCCGTCGGGAGTCCGACCGTTAAAGCTGCTGCTCACGTGCTGAAAACTCCACTGTGTGTGATCAACATGTTTCCAAACAGGCAAAGCCTGGCAAATGAAAATGAAGTCAAAACTCATTAGACCCATAAATGCACATTAATCGCACTTATGAAAGCAAACAGGAGGGGTGGAGTGTGTGGTTTCATCTTTCCTGTTGAAAATAGTTTTCCACAAAGGTTCATCATAGAGCTCTCCGTACAGAAAAACAATCCAGCGTTTAGCAAACGTATTCCATAAAATCTGATTCTGTCTATATTACAAGCAGTTGAGGTATGGCACCTGCAGAATCTCCACCATCACGAGCCTCTGATTGCACTTTGGATAACGACGCCCTCTGTCATCCCTGCAGGTGATAATGGATCTCATTAGGAATGACTTGTGGGAATATGAGGCCTCTCGCTGCCACTCTCACTCTTTGTGATTAAAATAACTGCACTGCTTTGCAGGAGAAAAACCTGTATACAAGTGTTTGACATTAAATTCTCTAGTATAAAAAATTAAAGACACATCTGTATAGCTGATAGTTCTTTCTACGAGACTTTTTTCTTCATGTTAAATATAAGAAACAAAAAGGTCAGAGACCGTGAGGCTACTGTCACACCACCTGCTGTATGTTCTGAGTGTCTGACCTTCACAGTCCACATTGAAGCAGGAGCTATGAGGGCACTCTGAGCAAGATGCCAACAAAGTACTGGACGTGACCCGGGGATTGTGTGTAAAGGGGCTCTCAGAAAAGCAAAGTCACGACCGATGTGCTCTGTCGTGGGCGTTTGTGTTGCTGGGACCAGTAGCTTTGGATCTCAGGTCAGTATGAAAACCCCTTCAGGGAACAGAAGCGTGGAGAGCCAAAAAGAACAAAATGAACTGTGAACTAACGCTCATTTTCAGCTGTTTGTTGTTTGTCTGAGAGCAGGGCTGCATACCAAGACCTGGTCTTACATCGGTACCAGCTTGGTCCGTTATTCATTCAGGATGAGTAATAAGCAGTGCTGGTTTATATACCTGCATAAAAACAATGCTGATACTCATCAGTCTGACACTGTAAATGTCCTCGCAAGAATATGCGGACAGAATGCACAAGTGTAACCACGAAAGTCAATGCTGTTTGGCTCCAACGTTCAGGATTCAGTAGGTGGAACTGAACAAGCTGTCGGCTCTGAGGCTCAGTGTAAAGAACAGCAAACTGTAGGATGGATGAACATTTTCATCCTCTGTAGTCGTGGTTGGTAAACGAGAATGTCATAGTGGTTCTGAAGGAGATCTCCAAAGTCACCGCGACACATCGCCCAATTTCATGGCAGTCCATCCAACAGGTGTAGGAATACTTCAGCTTCAACCAAAGCGGTTCAGAGCCGGTTCACGAAATCCAGCCCGAACACTCAAAAGATGTGCTGAGCAAAAGGATTTCTGTCAGACTGAGCGCAGTTTGAGTTTGAGTAGCCTTAACTTGAGAAGGAGAAGGTACAACCCCGACTCCATACAGCCAACACAGAAGTCAGTGTGATCATTTTCTAAACCCTCTTCACATAAACTCGACTGAAAACAGCACAAGACAATGTACTTAATGTCATTCCTCATCAGCTTCATTGATCTGCTTATTGTGAATCTGATGCAGCAGCACGTTTCACAGACTGGGAATGTTTGGAACATTCCACAGGTAAACAGGCTCATTGGTAACAGGTGAGAGTACCATGACTGTGTACGAAAGGCTCAGTCACTTATGAGCGAGGACGGAGCGAGGTTCACCACTTTGTGAACGCATGATTGGATGAAGGATTCCAGAGTCCAGACTTTTGGAATCGAGGTCGTTCGTGAAATGAAACGGCTGAACAGGTGTTTGAATCTAAAGCACCATGAGGGAGTGGTGATTCTTCAAAGACGAACAGGACACCTGCAGCGTCTCACCTTCCCGACAGAGGCCAATCTCTCATCGTTAATTTCCAGCAGTGGAACCCAACAGCTAAAAAACATTAGGTCTCAGAGGCTTTGTACCAAAGAACCAAACAGCAGGTGTGATCACAGCCGAACAGTCCCTCCTTCCCCCGCCCCGACCTTAAACGCCTCACCTGGACAGTGCTGATGCCAAATAAAAAGGTACTAAAAACAAACCACTCAGCTGTGTGTAAAATGTGAACCGGATAAAAATCCACTTGTTTCCCCCCTTTGTTGAATGATACACCATTTACAGTCAATGTAAGAAAATGAATGTAGACTCTGATTTGAAAAAACAACGTATATTATATATTCAGTACAAATGAAAAAAAAAAAAGAAAGTGATCATTTTCGTCCGATGTTGAAGATATATATAGGGTTGGTACAGAGGTGCATAACAGTAGGTGTCCAACACTAAAATGTCCCTACAGCGGTGCATCATGGGTAGTCGTTTACATCGATGAGTTGTGGAGAGACATCGTTTAATTTCGGCACTTAGAAAACAATCACAATGAATTTCGCGTCATTGTTTCATATTGAACAAAATTTACAAAGCCATTCAAACAGTCATAACTTTTTCATCAATGTATATATATATATATATTTTTTTTATCTCGTTTTGTTTGTTTTTTATAACTCAACTTCAAAAATTGAGAATATTCAAAATACACTTTAACCTCACTTCGTTCTCTTGGTATTTACAGATATTTACAAGAGAAAAATTACACCCGCCAACCCGCCCGCCGCCCCACTTTTTTTTTCTGTTTTGTTTTTTGTAACATCAGCGTTTCTGAACAGGTGGTGAGATACAAAATCTTTTCACTTTGTACATATATGTTTTCTTTGCCTTCAGAATAATTTTCCTCTACAGATCCCTAACTGGCCTCAAACAAACCGGACCAAAGTCCAGCGAGTGACTTCTCTTTGATGCAGTTTGATCCCGTCCCGTCCCACCCCCTCGCCCCCCCTCCTATCACTATATGGATGTACTGTGGGTGGCCTCAATGGCTTCGGGTATGGGTCCTGCGGAGACTGCCTGGTAGGACATTGGCATGGGTGTCTTGCCAGGGCTCTGCCGGAAGAGCCCCCCGTTGGGAGCCCTGTGTTTGCACTGCATGCTGCCGCTGAGGCTGGTGCTGCTGAGAGGGTGGTGCAGGGGCAACGTGTTGCTGCCAGGGCCCTGGGATGGGGGTAGCGTCCTGCCTAGGGTCCCCCCATGGTGAGGGTGGGGAAGAGGAGGAGGCGGCGCCCCCTCCCCGGGGAGGAAGGTGGTCACAGCGAGGCCCGAGGGCGGGTAGTCCCGCACGGACTCCGGCCCCGGCACCAGAGAGGCCTGGCTGGGCTGCATGCTGCCGATGTCCAGCGCAGAGATCTCGATAGAGGGGCCGGGGATCTGCTTGTGGGCCAAGTCCTCGTCCAAAAGACTGTTCATACGACGATGCACCTGTTCCAGATTCACCTCCTTGTCCTATAAGAGGAGGAGTTGGGGGTGGAGGAGGACAGAGGAGAGACAGGGGGAGGGAGGAGAGGAGGGAGGGACACAGAGGCTGAGATTGGCGATGGGCCGGTTTCTCAGACTGTTTGAGGTCTGCTGGTGCTCCATGCATCTCAATCTGTCATTGTTTTTGGACGTGGCCTTTGTTTTGGACGGATGGACTGCTATCACATGCCAGCTGATAGACAGCCTCTCGTTTCTGTTTGTCGTTTGTGTGAAGAGCCCAGTGGGAACTGAGGCCACAGAAACCAATCTGAATGTGCACCTTGAAATCAAACTTGGCCAGAAAGGTTTGATGTCTGGAGAAAAACAATCCTGGAGCCAAACTGACCGACGGTAGTTTGTTGTAAAGCTGTTCAGAGTTTGTAGTTTCTGTAGTTTGTCTGTGCGTCAGCAGGATATCTCAAGAGTTTCAGTGACTTGTGTTGGTGATTGATTGATTGATTTGAGTTGATCAGATTGAGTTCTTTCATTTTAGGTCTTTAGAGTTGGAATTTAATTCAGTTTAAAATTGAAGTAATAAGAGAAAAAGCTTTGTCTTTTGGCTTTGTTCAGCTGTGAATATGCACAGCTGTGGTGTCTTCCCCTCTGTGCTGGGTTTTTCCTCGCTGCCCTTGGAGCCGGGACACTCTGTGCTGGAGGATCAGAGAATCGGTTCGCTATCAGAACAATTTAATCAAAACATTGGCTGACACTGCATCTCCTGCTGACTGCAGCAATGCATACTTGTCAGGCATTAATAGACACTTGAGTGTTTCCCTGTTGAACCGCAGGTCTGCTTCAGTACACTGGGTCATGGGAAGGTAAAGGACGAGGGGTGCGGAGAGAGACGGGAGGCGTGACTCGCATGTGAAGCGAGGCTCCGAGTCTCAATCCAGATTCTCTCCACGTCCGTGTGTTTGCTGCCGTGTGAATGAATCCGGCTACAGCCAGAGAAATTAAAACAAGCGGTCACTTTACAACAAACGCAGAAAGTCACTGAGTGTTCCTGAACGCAGCCTGGCTTGGCTCCAGCATTGCACTCACTTAAAGGTACAATGATATTAGTCACAGTAACTCATCACAGTGAGATTCAGAACAACGCACGACACATTTACACTGTATATTAATACACACAGGTTATGTTGCAGTGTTATCAGCACCAGGGATTGTACACCCCCCACCCCCCCACCCTGAGCCCCTCATATTATTTAAGAACATTTTCCAATAATTTAAATATCTTTTCCATTTTTAAAGTAATAATCCTGAAGATTTCAGCACTTCAAACACGATGAAATCTGATGAAATTATGAACTTTATACACAAATCTACAGCAGCCATTGATTTTACTCACACTGACACACAGCTGTGATCATTAATTGTCATTCTCACACACAGCCATGTGATGATACGGGTACAGTTCCTACTGCGAGAGTTCAACTGACAAACCACAGAGTGGCTTTTATTGTGAAACAGCCACAGGAAGTTCAGTGCTTTCAGAGGTTCGCTCTGACTGTCAAAACAAGACATTTTTGTTAATTGGTTTGGCTGCACTGTAAACAGATTCACAGGCTCTTCTTCCTCTGCTGCATTCACTGTTCAAGGTGGGTTTACTGCCCCCGGTGGTCAGCAGGTGCCACCAAATCAACCAGCACTGAAATCTTAAGGATTATAACTTCAATTTTTTACTGTTTTTTTTTTGTTTGTTCTGATTTTTACTCATTTAAAAACAGTTAAATGGCAACGAACTGAATTCCAGCAGGGAAATTTGTTTAATATTTAGATTTACTTATTTCTTTTTTTCTCCTAAATTAGTGGTATCAGCCTTTTAAAAATGTGCAATATTAAATGATAAACTAAAAATCAGATCAATACATTTCTCCCCCTAAAACGACAATGACGTGGCAGCTGCAGCCCCGCTTAGCAGGAAAGCACCTGACGAGAGCTTAATAGAAATAAAGCGACGGCAGTTTGCTCTTGAGGTGAGACTCGTGTTGAGGTAGAGTGGTGGAGCACTTCCTGTGAAACAGCCTATAATACCGTATAATAATAGCCAACGCAGAAAGCACACTTGAGGACAGCTCAGTGTCTCGGTGCATCTTGATTCACGCTGAGGCCAAGCATCTGCCTCCAGCCTGTGTTCAAACCTTATAAACACACGGCGTGTTTATCCACGAGGCCTGAGCAGTTTCAGTGATCCCTCTCCAGTCTCAAAGAGCTCCTCTCAAAGCCAATTAAAACATCTCAGCACAGGTTATTGTTTCGGCACGCTGGCATCTCATTAAAATATGTTTTCAGCAGCGTCAAACTGGCAGCTAGCCTAAATAAATAAATGGCTGGGATTAAACCTCAGCCGGTCGTTAAAGACAGACTGGTGATGTAAATGGAAAAGAAGAAAACAACAGCCGTCTGAAAGCCTCCATTAATTTGGAAAACAAACAGCTCTTTTAATGAGAGCTGCCAGTGGGGGGGTTTCAAATCGCTCTCCCTCCTGCTACTTTGTGAATACTGCAACTGTCGAGTGGGTTGTGCTCAAGTGTGATAAGAAGACTTTCTGCTTGTTTCGGGTTCATTTTGGTTTCTCGTGGACCTCAGAAACCTTTAAACCCTTTAGCAAGTAGCTCTCTTTATAACAGGCTGCCTTTGATATCAGCATCTCTCACTGTAAGATGATTAGCTGACGTACTTTTCTGCACAGTGACCACCTCCAAAGTAGACATCTACCCCTCCGTGGGCACGGAAGATGAAGCTCACCTCGAGTGAGCAGGCTGGACATTTCTCAAAGGCAGACATTTTCTCAGCGGTCGGCGTACGCGTTAACGACTGAAGCCAATTATGTGTTTAAGTGATGCTCAAGTGAAGCTCTGTGAGGATGATGAGAGCAGCCTGAACACTCTGATATGAACACAGAAACAGTTGTAAGTCGCTGATGAAAAGTCTCTGTAGCCTGCTTAACTTTTCTGGGTCAACCCTGCACGAAAGCCTCCAGCTAAACATGTGAAGCTAATGAGTTAGCCTCCTGTCTCAATGAACAGCCTCACAGCTAAATGCTATCTTCAGCATGCTCACGAGCTAGCAACAACAATGCTAACATGACGATGCTAAGAAGGTATGTTTACCATGTTCTCCATTGTGGCTTATTGTGCTAGCATGCAAATATTTGCATATTTAGCAGCAAACACAAAGCACAGCTGAGGCTGATGTAATTAGTTTTGCAGGTCATAAAATGTTGACCTGATGATGGCGCTGTTATCACAGTTCATCATAAATTTACCAGTTAAAACTGTCAGAAAGTTTTGTACTAAAATCAGAAGTTTTCCCAGTGTAGTCTGGCTAATTTATGAGTTAGCTAACAAAAGCTTTTGGTGCTTAGCTTAACTGAGGAAGTAATTTCTGGTTCTAGTTCTGCCCCTGAGAAACATTTATACACTCAGATTTACTTTGATAACTTGAATTTGAAGAGTCTGATGACATTTAACTCAGTGTGTGTCCTTAACGCTTTGTTTTTGCACATATTTCTCTTCTCTAATTTCCTGTTTTACATAGACGTAGGCTGATATTTGAGGATCTCCCAGTACACATCCTGTTGAGTAATTTTAGCTTGTAAAGGGTTAAAATAATACTTTATGAGAGGCATGCATTGAAAGGCACTAAGCTTGTTTTTGCTTGTGATTTCCATCACAGTGAAATGTTTTGGGTTTTTTTTCAGTTTAACACGCCAACAACATGTAGAAGTGAGGTCAGAGGTCAGCCCTTATGGAATGTGTTCATACAGGTAAAGATGACCAACTGAAACAAAGCAAGGAGAAACAGAAAGGCACTGTAAGAACCAGGAGGGTTTCTAATGGGGGGATGCAGCGTTAAAGGTGAGAGGGCTCAGAAGCTCACAGTCGGTGCCTGATGGAGCAGCCAAGGTCGGCATCAATTACAACTTTAATCAGCGCGTCGTCAGCTAAAAGCTAAGCCCAAATTCCAATCAATTGCAATTAAGACCAAGCTGACGGTTTTCAGATCTTGAACCAAATTAATTTGGGCCTTTTTTTCCTCTTGGTTTAGAGTTGAAACGTCTGGTTCTGGAAATAATTTCCTGTTCAATTTTCTGATAAGGAAATTGATAATTAGCTTTAGCGGTTTTGTCGGTGGAAGGTTTAATGAAGTTACCAGAAACTTCAGGGACCAATGTCTGATTTAAGCTTCGTTTTTCAGGAAAACTCTTTCTTTTATATCGCCTACAACTTTTTTTAAGCTCCCACCTGTAAAAAAAAAAAAGTTTTAAGGGATTACAAAAAAAAAACATTAGCTGCTTTATCACTGACATATCACGTTGTTTAGTTTATGGTTACATGAAGGGAAAAATGAATAGATGGCATCAGTTGCAAGGCTTCCTGGAGATAAGAAATGTATTTAAGCGCCTTGAATTCAAAGCCCTGCATGTTCACGTTTTCAGATTTACTGGAAGATTTATTTCCAGAACTTCCACAGAGAAACAAAATCATCCCTCGACAAAACAAAAGGACCTTGGCGACGGCACAGATATGATTTTCTTTTTGTCTTTATTTTGAATAGTTGTATAGGAGGTCTATTCTGACCTGTATCAATAGCTTCTGCTTCATCCCAGCCTCTCTCTCTGTCTGTCCAAATGTCCCTCCTCCCCTCCGATGAAGCAGTTGTAATGTCATTATATGTCAATGGACCAGAAACCCTTGCCAGTCTGTAATCCTTAGTAACCTGCACGAGATCATAGACAGTCAAGTGTAAATAAAAAAGATGAAAAGATAGATGGAGAGAAGGAGAGGAGATAGATAACACGGGCGTCCACATTGACATATAATTTGCAATAAGACGTGACACAGTGACAGTACCAGGGGTTATGGACGGGGATGTTGGAGACAGATCTTATTGCTAAAGGGCGACACACCCAACGTACAGTTTGCTGCCTGCTCACACTTTAGTTTATGGATCCACGTCAAAACTTTGCTTCTGTTTGGTCCTCCTGATGGGACACACACATGTTTCTGTTGACCGAAATCCCCCGTGTGTGTGTGTGTGTCTGTGTGTGTGTGTTTGGCACAGCAGGTGAAGGTTGTTGTCTGGAGGTAGAACTTATAAATGCAGGTCTGAGGTCAGTTTATGTTCAAGTGTGGCCTGAATGAGTGCTTGAAATGCTGAGTCTGTGTCCCAGATCCAGACTATTTACTGCTGCTACACTGGTCGAACAGGTTGGCTGAGGTTGGATTTGGTGTTATGAGTTTATTTTTTGGACTTTATTCAAACTAGTTTGCTTTTCCTTGTGAGATGTTTAGTTTTAGCTCTCTGGAACCATTACTGAAGCTCATCGACTTCATCAGTAATGACCATGTTGCTCTGTCAGCTGTTTGCTAACATCGTATTGTAGCCGTAGCGCCTTGATAACCATCCGATGGCGTGTTTGTTTTGCCGTGTTCACTTTAACGCTGCTTGTGTTAACACGACGTGAACCAGCAGCCGTTAGTGAAACTATTTGACCAACATTTGTTTGCATTTAGTTTGTTGAACTGTACCTGAAGTCTTTCCTCTCTCATCCAACATGTTTTCACACTTTCTCTCCGAAGCCGCAGGGTTTTTGATTAATCCTTTTGTCTCTTGTGTAAATGCAAGACAGACCTAACAGTCTCACAGCCAATAAGTAGTTTGGTGCTGGGACAACACTTGACTCCAGATCAGTGTGGGTGGTTTCTGAGGGCTAAGATAAAACTTCAGCTATGTGTGTATGAAATGTTTCCTCTGTGGTCAAACTGAGTGTTAAGTCAGCAGAACATGGACCTTCTGTGATGATTTCTGTACACTTATCTGATATTTACCTGCGCTAAACACATCAATTATCAGACGCTTCCTGTCGAGTCTTTGTTGTCATTGTTATCAGAGGCCATTAATATTGATTAGAGTGCATTAATGTTTAATTAACTGCTTGTCCTCCTTAAACTCTGTGCAGGTGTAACTATTAGCTCAGCTGTTAAGGTGGCTTGTATTTCATTACGGAGAGCAACCTGCTGACTGACTGCTGGATGGCTCTTGTTCAGTAGGCACTTAGTAAGGCTTGAGTATCTATTAGCAACAACAGCAAATGATTTGGACTGACTGTGATAATGTCACTGCTAATGTTAAAACCCAGAGTGGGCTGCACTTCACTTCCAAGTTCACTTGGATATGATAAATTACTTGTCTCTTGACGTCTCATAAGGATTTGACAATGAAATGGAAAATGTCCAAAAGTGTGTCTGTTATCGTTCTCTGCCTCAGCGATCTCCCTCCTGTTAATTATAATCTCTTTTCAGAACCCTTGGGTGCAGGAAACTACCAAAGCCTCGCTGTAGAAAATGGGTTTATGACAATAATTCAATACGGAGCACTTGAATGGTTACGGATCCGGCACTGTGGGATTTAATCGTTAAAGTCTGCGGGTGCCCTCGGTTGTTTTAGCGGGGGGGTTTGCTGGGGACGTACAGGACATGCCAAAAGTCAAATCCTGACTGGCTGCTCTCAGTTCAGTGTTTGCCTAAGGCCTCGAGTGTAAGCGTCAAGGCAAAGAAGGCTCCCGAGTGGATGCAGAAGCTGTCGTTTCGTGAGCGTATTAGTAAAGGTAATGGTCAAGTGGAGTGTGCTGTGTGCGTCATGTGGTTTAGAGAATATGCCAAACAAAAACAGATGAGCTCTGGTGTCTGTAAGTTTAGGACGAGGTGGGTGAGGAGCGATGGGCGGAGAAAAGAAAAAATGGAGGGGGGGTAATAATAAGAGACCAAATTTGATTTCAATCAGTGGCCTGGGCTGATGTGGCACAGAGCACATCTACCTACTCTGTCCTGTCTCACCACCCTCTGTCCACCAGCTCTCCAGCACTAACTTCCCTAAACCTCTCTCCTCTACAGCTGGGTGTACTGGAGCTCCACTAAGTCGGGGCTCGCGTCTGCGGCTGGATCCTTAAAGTAGAGTGTGGCAGTGTCTTCCCCCCGCTGGCCCGTCCGCCGGGCCCTGTGCTCGGTCACCTCTTTGGGCTGCTCCTGGCGGCAGCGGTTGCTGTTCCACCAAGCCTCCAGCCCGGCCACCAGGCAGGCCAGCAGCAGCCCGGCGGCCAGGATGCAGAAGACGCCGGCGAAGCTGTGCAGCTTGAGGGAGCGGCCGTCCGGGTGGGCGCTGGCGTGGCTGTTGAGGTCGCAGCGGCCGGTGCGAGGCCACCACTTCTGCTTCATGATGTCCAGGTCGCCTTTCTCCTGCAGCTCCAAGATCCTGAGGAAGGAGAAGAGGTGAGGCGGTGAGTCAAAGAGATCTTTAATTCACCTGTCTGACTGCGAAATAGCCTTTCTCTCTTTAATTCCCATGATCGTCAGGGACTCACTCCTATCTGCTGTCAGTATTGTTTGTATTGTGTTCCATCAGCTGAATTTGAATAGTGCAGCTACACAGTAACACTTAAAAGACAGCAAGCAAGAGACAATCAATTCTGATTTCATCTGTTTGAGTGTTTGTCTTTTCAAACGTTAACAGGGAACAAAGTGACTGATTTCAAACCCAAACTACACCCACATCTCTTCATGAGAGGTCCTGGACTCACTTCCTGTAAATCAAACCGTTAATATCTAGCCAGCGTTTAGTTTGAGTGAAAGGCTGCAGTTTGCTCTCGTTTTCCTTCATTAAATCCACTTGAGACAGGAACAGATTCACAGCTCCATGACAGCTGTGCCACAGTCTCTCTGATTATTCCTGAACTTGTAGAAAATCCCACAGTCCCTCAGTACGAAGCAGTTTCCCGGTGCCTCATCACGGCTGCAATTTTGTGACTGAAAATGTCAATATGAGCAATTACATGACCGTTAAATGTTCCAGTCAATGATATGGAGCAGGGAGGTGGCCAATCTTCAGTCAGTCACTTTCTGAAGGGGATTTTCGATGAAGCGACGTTACGGGGCAGTGTCATTTAAAAACATCAATTGTAATCTCGTGTGCTGCCTGAGAAGCATCGAGTTTTCTGTGTTTTATGAATGATTGCAGGTGATAATTTGCGGCTTCATGGTTTCACAATGACAGCTTGTTTTTTTTTTTTTTTTTTGGTCCTGCTCGAAAGATGAATCGACACTCGGACCAAACAGCAGGAGGTGATTTTCTGTCAGGTTTCAACCTGAGGTGACGTCACTCAGCTGAACGCTTCAGCCGAACGTGAGGCTCACGATGATTCAGCAGTTAAGACGAAATAATTCAGAAAAAGAAAAATCAGAAGAGAGTAAGCGCCTGAAACTGTCTGCAGTTTGAAAATGGACTGAAACTCCCAAAAAAAGGAGCATTTTAAAGTGTAAGTTTGTTTTAAGTCAGTAACCATCAACTGTCCGTTCCAACCTCTGAATCGCCTCGCTCACGTCGCTTTTGTAAAAATAGTTGTAGTGTTGTGCTCATTGGCTGTTGCTAACCAGTTAGACAAACAATTGACCAATCAGAGCCTGTTGGTGGGATTAAGAATATGGACATGGTCGTCCGAGCAAGAAAGACCGGACCTACAAAAGCGCTGATGGTGAGTCAGACGTCTGGAGACGAGTTCTGAGCGACAGCGGGTGAAAAGCGACCGGTCCGTCGATGAGTGGGACATCGTCTTCTGTGGAAACTTGTCTGCTCCTCTGACCTGAAACATCTCTACACTTCCTACACATGTACAGATTAGCTATTGGCAGCCTGTGAGCTTCCTCCAGCAGGCCTGCTGCTCTCGTGGTGGTGAGTTATGGAGTTCATTAAGCCAACTCTGCCACAACCACTGAAGTACAATCTGCTTTTAGCTGCAGTAAAATCAGAGCCCAATTTGCTATATTTAATCTGCTCAGCTCAGCGTGAACATGTTGAAGGTCAGTGCACTGCTGTCCTAACCCCCCCGAAACACCCCGAGGACAAAATAGTTTTACAGCACAAATGAGCAGCAAAAGCAACAAAGTCTGCAAAGGTTATTCATGGCAGGATTATCAAATGGAAAGCCAGGGATAGAGGTGGTGCAGCAGTTATGGGACTAGGTATTAAAATGATGGTTGGAAATGTGAAGATAATGGTTTTCGTGCTGAACAATAGCTCTGCCCTCAATTTAACACTCGGGCACATTATTCCTGATCGTCCCCGAGCGCTGTGCTGCGAGGACGCCTCGGGCTGCTGGACGCCCGCTGAACTGGGCGCCCAGTGCAAAAACTTCATTAATAACGAACCATTCAGTGGCACAAATTAATCCCTAAATAAACACAGAACCGCTTAATTAAAGAGGAAGTGTGAGGTGCAGAGGGAGGAGAAGGAAGAGGGGAGGCCGTGATTGAGAAAAGGTCCCGCGGGCAAACCGTGAACCATCGCCGCGGTCTGCTGCCGAGGAGGAAACGAGGCGAGCTGCGTGAGGCGGCGAGAGGAGAAGAGTCGAGGCGAGTTTCTTTCTCTGAAGTCTGAACGGCACAGAAACCACACGACAGCCAACCTTTTCACATCAGATTTAGAGCAGAAACAGAGCAGGCGCTTCAGAACGCTCAGACTTTCTCATCACGTCACGTGGATGTGATGTCACACCACACATGAAGCCGCGAGCATTTAATCTGCTCAAGCTCTGCACCGTGTCCACCAACAGGTGAACATATAGACACTACGTTACCCACAATGCCTCACTGAAGCTGCTCTTTGCCATGACAACTAACATCTTAATGACTGATTTTACTATTTAAATACAAATTTATTTCACATCGAGGTCTATCAGCAGATTAATGTGCACAGAACTCTACGCTCAAACTGTAGAAGCCAGATCATCTGAGACTTTGTGGGATCCGCCTGCTGCATGAGAACGACCTGCGAGGACGCGAGGGGATCGCAGGAAGCGGCGGGGGGATGGAAGTCGACGCACGGTGGGAGGAGGCGTAAATGACTTTTTTGGTGCAGTTGCTCTGAGGCCCTGGGGGTCCCTCCCACGGCGCCACATCGCAGAGGGCCCGTTCCCCCGCGGCTCGGCTGATCTGCAGCCCGCTCCCGTAACAACACCGACAGCACAGCGGTGCATCTGCTAATGCTTTGTGTTGACATCTCTGTTAATGCTGCTGCTGTCGGGCTCAGACCTCACAATCACTTTGTGTTTTTCTTCCTCGCTGAAATTACACAGGAAGTTACACGGCGGTTTATGAGTCGAGGGGTTGGCGATGGTGTGCGGCCGACATCAAACACTTCCCCGGGGCTCCGGCTGTGAGCAGCTGCGGAATAGCTGCCCATCTCATAACTTCACACAGGCTTTCAGAGCAGCTCCTCACGACCGCGAGCCCCGCTGCTTTTCATTCCGCACGCCAAATCACAGAAGCTTTTACACCTGCGAGGCCAGGTGCAGCCTCCCGCTGAGCCACGCCACACAGAGACGAGCGCCGGCTGAGAAACTCTCCAAAAACGATATTTCATTGAAACTCAGCTGGCAGTTTGACCCAAATGAAATTCTTTAATATGAAGGTGAATAAAGTCGTTTGGCGTGAGCGAGGAGACGTCAGCTGACATAACACCCGAGCGCTGACCTCACTGTCATTCAAATTCAGCTTTAAAGGAAGAGGTCGACATTTTGGGACATTTCAGTCCATAAGTGTTCAGCATTTCCCCAAAATGTCAAACTATTCCTTTAAAAGCGATTTGGAACCTGCACGCAGCGGTTTCACCCTCAAAGATGAGCACGGCAGAGCATCTGCTGAGTTTATGAAGGAAAAACTGATAAATCATCAAACCACGACAATAAAATATACGAGAAATAAAAGTACAATCGAATAAAAGCCTTCAGTTCAGTCAGTTTAACTGTGAGAGCAGCTGACTGCCTCTGGTCAATAAGTCATATAACATATCCAGAAATGTGGCCGCGTGTTTTTATGGATTTTGGCTAAGAGCAGCTTTCAGATTGTGTGTGTGTGTGTGTGTGTGTGTGGCCATGTATTACTCATGTTTATGGGGACAAAACTGCAGGTTCCCATAATGCCAATCATTGAATTTTAGGGTGAAGACTTGGGTTAGGGTTAAGGTTTCTGTAAGTCTCCAGAAATGTAATGACTGTATGTAATGTAATTCTGGTCAGTTGTCACATCTTCACAGGGCTGTTTGAAGGTTTTAAGGGTTTGGTTTTGGGTTAGTGAGGGTCCTCACAAGTATAACTGAAGAACTAAAGTTCAGCTCCATGTTATCGGGCAGCCATCTTTAAGCACTGGCAGAGTTTCCTGTGTTTAGCCTGCGAGTTGGTCAACTCATGTTTCTCTTCACCCCAACTTCCCGTCTTCTCTCTGGGAGCCGATCGATACGAGACGGATGAGAAAGTTCTCAGATTTCGGGGAGCTTACGTGACTCCTCACACCGTTAATTCATGATGTAATAACGTGGAGATTTACTAAACGATCTTTGCGATTTTGAAACTCGCACTGGGATCAATTTGAGTTCGGGAGGAGAGGTTTCACTCTGCGGTTCAGTGATTTCATCTTACGCTCACACTGAAGGAGATAATTGAATTTCCTCAAAATTTCCAGCATTTGCTGAGACATCTGCCTTGCAAAATCAAACAAGTAATTAGCTCACATCCCGCTGTTTACACATCACACCGTGAATAATCCCTTTCGCTTCACAACAGTGCCGTTTAATACGAGCTCGTTTCATGTGAGCTTATTCGACTTCAGCGTGGAGCTCCATCATTAATCTGAATTTAAGTAAAATGTGCCCACAGGACGTGTTTCTCAGCTCACACGGAACACCTTTTTAACACCTGCGCCGACCCTCAAAGTGTCCTTTCATGTAAAACCAGTCTGATGTAATTGCCTGAACCAGTCTCTCCAGTCAGACTCTTCAGTCCCATCCCAGGATTTACAGGCCGATAACGAAGACTTAACGTCAGCAAAGAGGATCAAACTCCCGACAAAAGCCCCCGAGCTTCGTCATTAACTCCACGTCAGGCTGTGTTTCGCCGCACAATGAAACCAGCTGACAGAAACAAAAAGCTTTCATACGAAAACTCGACGCCTCAGAGCAGAAGTGCGACCCTTCGTCTGCATCAGCGTCGTCTTCCTCGACCGTCCACTGCAGCCCAAACACGAAACAACTGAACAGTAACTTCACATCACGTCCCAGAGATCGAGTACGACGGAGCAGGAGGAGTGTTGGCAAACAGAGTGAGCGTGTGTGTGTGTGTGTCTAATAAACTCACGCTCTTTGTAGCAGCATGAAGATCATTCAGTGAGTCGCTGCTAATTCTAATTATGTACTTTGACTTTAAAATGACTTTTAGATCATTTCTTCTGCTGTTTGCGCCTCACTTCTAAAAAGAGTTTGAATGAAACTTTCTGCATCAAACTAAAGCGTCTCATGTGTTTAATGCATCTGTTCTGACTCACATTTAGAGCGTAAAGCTGCACAAACTGCTGCATTTCATTGAACTGAAACGTAATGAATTGTGTAAACGTGTCATTCATGATCACTTCGTTGTGGCATCTTAAATTGATAAATGTATGTTTGTAGTAGAGGAAGCATCATAGCTTGTTTTCACAGTCGGCTGATGCTTCAGTTTGGTTGCACGCTGCCTTCAGTTCTGATGCGTTTCCTCCCTCATGAAACACTTTTGAAGTATTTTAAATCCTGCCTTGTACATCAGTGTTTGCCTGCTTCTAGTCTTTGTTGGCTCGCTCTCCGTTTATTCGCGTCACCGCCAACTGTTGTGTGAAACCTGCGTCAGGAACAAAAAGGGCCTGAATAACCACGCCGGGTCAGAAACTCCACGTGCTGCTTTAAAGTTCCTCTTGGTTTCACATACACTCACAGGCGGCAGCAGGCTGCGCTTTGAAGTCGCTGTGTGTGTTATTGTAGACGTGTGTGTTCGGTGGAGAGCTGCTCGCTCAGCTGACGCAGTGTGGAGTCTCTTACTTCTGTGAGAAGAGGTCTCTGTAGGGGCTGCCGTGCTGCATGGCGATGCCGTAGCCTTTGCTGCTCATGCTGTTTCCCGACACGGTGATGGTGCAGTCGTCGTCCGTCAGGGCCGCGTACTCCAGCACCGCCATGTCCCACAGGAAGGCGTAGGGACTCTTCTTCGCCTGCAGACACAGCAGAGGGAACACAGAGGAGCGTTACAGGACGCCATCAGTCACAGCGTGTTCACAAGTTTTCAGACTGTAAAAACACTTTTCAGATCTGGCTCTAGTTTCTATGGAAACACTGGACTTTGAAACCGGCCAATCACCTCTAATTTTAATCTCCTGCAGCACGGCTGCCGATCAGAGCCGCTCTGCTGACGGGAAACAAAAACAAGCTGCTGTTCACTTGTAGCTGTGAGGCGATGGATCGCATGTGGTCGACGTGTTTGTTTGTTTTTTTGGACAAAATGATGAATGATTCAAGTTTAACTGACTTAATTGATAAATGCTCTATATGAGTCACATGACCACCGGCCACTGACGGGCTACATGTCCTGTAAAGTCACGAGGAAGCACTGCTTCAAAATAAAAGCACTGCCCTGGAAATTCACTACATTTCAAAGTAAAGTTTGACCCGCATGCTCTCGAAATGAACCTGTTGGGACGCCGTGGATTAACTGATCAGTCGATAATGGAAATAATCATTGCACCGCAGACGCTTAGTAGTCTGTTAGCATGCTAACATTAGCATGTCAGTATTTACATGACAGGATGGTGTAAGTAGTGTTCATATGTTAGCATCTGAGCATTAATGTAAAGTACAGCAGAGGCTGATGGGAGTTTGGCCATCAGCTTTGGAGGCACCTCGTGTCGAGCTACGTGAAGATTCAGAGTATTCAAGAAAACAAATCCTGAATTCTGAAATCCTTTAAAAAGTCTCGTGTCCCTCAGCCGACAAGCCAAATGTGAACACAAGACCGTCACATGTCCACGTTTACATCACACTGAAACTGTCATGTCAGATGTCTTTTTTTGCTGTTCGTTTTCTTCAGTTTTGTGTATTTTGTGACGACCCTCTGAGCAGGCCTCCACCTCCAGCAGCCTGGCAGGTGGAGTCAGGTCACTGGGGAGATGCAGCTCACCTGGCTGCCAGCTGCTCTCCGCCCTGGCTGCCACCCTGTTTAGTTTTGTTGTGTTTAGTTTATCATTTAACTTCCCTTTCGTCATGTCAAACAGTTATTCTCAGTTCCTGCTCTACTCTGTTCTCTTCTTCTTTGTCATCTCTGGATGCAAACACTGCAAACTACTTATAAAGAGCTTCTGCAGTAGATTATAAGAGCTGTGGGATGTGGTGTTCCCTATAACAATAAAGATTAAATAAACTACAGTTTGAAAATATCAATCCGTCTGAACCAACAGACAAACCAGCAGGACGGTAACATGAGCTAAACTCTGTCTCTTTATCAGACAGCTTCACGGTGCTTCAGAATGCTAAACGAAGCCGTCCTGGTGTAATTTTTTACAGCCAGTGTCACTTTCTATCAGACTCGATATGCAGAGGAGGTGTGTCGTCCTCTCGGCAGGGTGAGGAGGAGGAGGAGGAGGAGGAGGTGGACACTAAGTGGATGAGGATGTGGGTGTTTTCACTGTGTCAGCAGAGCTGCTGCAGCAGCATCTGCTCCACTTCAACCTGTTTGCTGTCACGGCTAATTGTTGGTGTGTGTGAATACACAGCGCTCGTACACACCTCTCGTCCTTCCTCTTACAGTAACTGACAGACTTCAAACTCACAACCCAATTACGACGTCACGTCTTTGATGCTTTGATTGCATGTAGCTGCTGCTGCTCTCCCTGTTTACCCCTCGTCGTCTGAGTGGAGATGCTGAGCTACGAGGCGACAGGCCGGCATGCTGAGAGCAGAGCAGCGTTCAGCGGGGAAAAGGTTGAATCAAAGGAGGACAAACAGGGACACGAGACCACAGAGGAGACGCACAGAAACCTCAGATCCAATCAGCACAGCTCTGAGCAGAGCGGCGAACATCAACACAGATTTCCACTGCTGACACAACAACACAAACCGGTTTACTGAGTTCACACCAATGTAAACAACGACATCAGGAGAAGAACTTCTCATTTAAAGTCTGTGGTGAATTTCAGGAACTGAACTGCAGCGTCGTCATGAAAAAAAAAAGATCTGGTTCTTCTAGGAAATAATAATAGTACTACAGTAGTAGTACTAATAGTACTATAATAGTATAGTACTACTGAAGCACAGGAAGTAAGAAATCCTGCTTTGTGACGGCTTGGCTCTGAGTTTCATAGTTTTGTCCATCAGTTCTATCAGTTAAGGCATCACCACGTCCACATCTGGACTGACGCGGTGTGTGTGTTATGTGTGGAGGCGGAGGATGAGCTTACAGGTGACCAGCGTTCTCACCTTGTTACAGACTGCAATTAAGGTAACTGTGACAACAGTCTCTCTCTGTGACGCTAAACGAGCAGATGCTGCAGGAAGTGAGAAGTTTCTGAACACCGAGTGAAAGCTGGTCTCATTCAGTCACTGCAGCAGCTGTGTGTGCATGCGTGTGTGTGTGCGTGAAGCTCCAGCCTCAGCGTGGGTGGTGTCACAGTGTTCAGGTGATGGTGAAGGAGCTGCTCTCTGATGAAGATGAAGCAGTGAAAGCGTCCTCTCGCTGCAGGCTGAGGACGCTTTCACTGCTGGATGAGAGTGTTTCTCCCTGTGGGTGGACCGGGGTCAGCCGAGCGCCTCCGTATCGCAGAAGCATCCGACAATAGCAATAAAACTGATTAAAATGTGTGTGCGCGTAACCTTTTGGGGTTACTGCGCGGAGAAAACGTCAAAGAAACGGGGGGGATGTTTATCATGCAAATGGCTGAATAATGGATGCGCTCTGAGCCGATTTGCCTCTGAAGCTAATTTGTCATCGGCTTTTTGGGAGATCTATGGGCATAATAACGTACAGCGGCGAAACACGACTTCTGCTCCACAAACACACACACTCACACACACACACACACACTGCCACTCTGCCTCACTAATTGGTGTATTGTGAAACTGCTGCTGCAATTAAGTAATGGGTAAACAGGAGCGCTGCTGTATGTTTGCCTGCTGTGAATAAAACAGGAGTGTGTGTGTTGTCACTACAATTACCGATAATGTGTGTTTGCCATAAATACACACCAAGCCTGATGGTACCTATGAATAGTTTATGTGTGTGTGTCGCACGCGGCAGGTGGAGGCACTGTTTCACACCTGCTATCACAGACGTGACTGATTGGACGCTTCCTTAATTCCTATAAGTTAAAAATCTGATGCAGAGTCTCAAACGAGCAGCGAAGATTATACATCAAAATGAAATGTTTGGTCGTCGTTCGCCCTCATTCATGAGCGTTCTGCTCTCCGGCTGCTGACTGACACTGAAACCAGCCGCTTGTTGACCAGCAGCTTTCATCCAGATCATTTAAGCACTTCTTTAAAAAGCCCTTCAGCAGGAAATCTGCATGAACGTATCTGCGTGTATCAGAGCTTTTTCCTCTGAGCTCCATCGTTCTCCACACACACTCAAAGTCGAGTCCTTAAACCCTCGCACATGATGTACATAGAGAGTGAATTTTATTTTATTGTCTTTTTTATTCTTTTCTAGGTCTTTTATTCTTGGCTGGCTGTAACGATTTAATTTCCCCGGTGCGGGATTAATAAAGTTTTATCTTATCTTGTCATGTTCCTTCATCACCATGAACACACACACTCACACCGTCCTGCTGACACTAACGCTCACTACAGCACCACATGTGGGTTCATCCGCCGCTGAAAATAGTCCCCACTAAAAGCACTACTTCTTCCTGTTTGTTTTTAAAGTCTTCAGTAGGAACCAATGAGCTGAGAGCCACAGGCAGGAAGAGGAAGTCATCTGAACCAAGAGTGAAAATAGAATGTGACTCCAGCTTGAACCTGTAGCTTCAGAGCTCACGTATGAACACATACACACACACACACACACACACACACACACACACACACACACAGAGTGTCTCACCTTGCGTATGCCCTCAGACGGGCTGGACACGGAGTAGTCCATGCCGTTGTTCTTGCTGATCGTCCTCCACAGCTCCGCGTAGGTGCTGTCCTGCTCCAGAGGGTTGGTGCCTTTGTTCCTGAAGTAGTCGTAGACCGCCGAGTCCCTCACCGTGCCGTAGTCCACGTCGATCTGCCGCGCCAAGTCCTGGAAGGACCTGGAGGACACCGCACAGAGACACTGCTGTCTTTTATCTGGACATTTGACTCATTCGTCAGTGTGATCAGATGAACTGTTTAAATGTAGTTTTTTTGCTCCTTCTCATGATGATAAACTGACTTTTTTCTTCAGAGCTCAGATTTGACTAAACTGATTTCAGGTCAGCGGTTGTTTTTCTTAAAGGCGGATGAGAGTTTTATTCTTTTTTAATAAGAAGCAGATTCAGAAGCACGAGGCAGAATATCGATTTTCAAACAAAGCAGAGAAAGATTCATTTGATGCTCGCTCACATCTTCAAATCAAACCTACCCGCAGTGTGAGTCATGCGTCTGAAACATAGTTTGGAAATATGTCAGAAAATGAGTGCGAGGAAGTCGACGGTTCAGTCAGACATCACAGCTGATGTGTTTGTGTTTGATGTCTGCGGGGTTTCAGTCTGATTCAACAAAGACGCTTCGACGGAGCGACTGTTGTATCACACTGTTTGGATAATTTAAAGCACTTGATGTGCATTCATATAAAAATGAGTGTTTGGAGGAAAAATGATGTTTGTAAAGCTTCATGTAACACGCTGGGTTCGGTCGTCTGGAGAAAACAGTTTTGAAGTAGAGGAAAGAAGCTGAAGATGCCTGCAGACACCGCAAACTGGAATTAAAACTAAAACCTGACGCGTTGAAGGTTCAAACCTCGTTTTCCTCCCAGATCACTGCTTCAAAGTGTAGAGTTTCAAAGTTAACTGACAAAAACCAAACGTGTGAACGACAAAAAGCACCAACAGAGTCAGCAGGAAGCAGCAAAATCTCCACGTGAAACTTCCAGAAACAGGAAGTGACGCTCTGCATCGTGTCGGGACCAGAGATCAGGACTGACGGACGCGCGGTCACACGGCTGATGCTAACGAGCTGCACGTCACGGACGGATGACACGACGCTCTGATGCAGATGTTTGCCCGCCTGCTGATTGGATGAGCAGGTCATCTGTGGGAGATGAATGAACGCCGCTGACGCTCATCACAGCGACCGGAGGTGCGTTTCCACTCCGGGTCCGCCCAGATGTTTCGTTTCAGGATGGATTCCATTGTCCATGTCCTTCAAGTGTTCGATCACCTGCCTCTTCATCGTGTCTCTTGTTGGCTGATCACATGATGCACGTCGTTGATGACACGTATCCGCCACCTATGTGATGCGTTGGCCTCGATCGTGACCCGGACGGACGTGTTAATCTAATCTTTGATTTATTTCCTTTAAATAGCAAAAAAAAATTTTGTATCTTGTATTTGTGAGGTGAACGCTGACCTCTAGTGGTTGTGAGGTGATGTGTACTTCAGGGTGTGTAGTACACTGTGACATCACTGCTGGGTGCGGTTACAGATAGAAAAACTGAGTTCAAAGTTGAACTGAATATTCAGAGAAATACTTCAGACTTACTCTGTTTTTCCATGTAATTTAGACCTTTTAAAGAGCTTCATTCAGGTCTCTAAAGCTTGAGCCAATCAGCCACATGATAACTTTTTTTCTCTTAATGTTCATGTTAATTTGTCTTCAGCTGAAAGGACAGCTGCTGAGAGGACGACGTCGGCTCAGACGTTAATAATGCTGCAGTTTTAATTACATAATTGCAGCTCTGGTGGAGGTTAGAGATGAAGTCTAATTGGATTTTGCAGAAAGCAGATGTATGGATGAACCCGTCAGAGCTGCTTTGTGTCCCTCGAGGGTCACTCAGTAAACATCAGCAGCAGCTTTTTAAATGAATGTTGGTTTTATTTATCTGATTATTTGTGTTTGTTTTTTGTCTGACTCTTCCTGAAAACTCGGCTGAAGCTCAGAGGAAAGAAAGGCCGCTCCATTTATGTGTTGCAGACTTGAAAGAAGAGATTCTTTCACAAACTCATCGTCTTCCTTCTGAAGTCTGGTGACGTCAGAACGTCCTCCTGGACGTTACCGCAGTCGTGTCTCAGCAGTCGGGCTTTGGATTATTTCTGATGGTGGAAAATAACTCCCTCAAAGTTTTTTCCTTCTTTTCGCTCAAGTTGAAAAATCTATTAATTGAACTTCAATGTTTGCTGTGAGAGTAAAGTTTCTACATATTTTCTGTCTTTTTCCATCAGATTCATCTGTGAACCTCCTCTCTACCCATAATCCCTTGTGTTTAGGGTCTTTGCTTGTATCTGATTCAGTGGAATAAACCTGGAATAAATAAACATGCTCACGTCTTTGCATTTGACTGCAGTTCTCATGTGTTTTAGAAAGTTTTCAGATTTTTTAGAGCCGTTTGGGTTTATCTTTATCTTTGGTTTGGTTTTATCTCTATCCTGTTTCTGTTTCCTGTCCTCTCTGCAGATGGTCGACGTGGTATTTTTCAGGTCTGCTGTCATTTGAGGCCACTTGAGTCCAAATAACACTGTTTCAAATAAGCTGAAGAGAAAGAGGAAACACTGGAGTTTGAAAAGCATCAGGTCACACAGAAGTGGCTGTTCTTCAAAGGATGGTCTCTAAGTACAGTCCTTCAGCGAACACACACACACACACACACACACACACACACACACACACACACACACACAGAGATCTACCTGTCAGACAACACCAGCATTTACATAAAAACACACCAGTTACGGGTCGAACAGGTGAGTCCGCTGCCTCTGAACTGATCAAACTAACAGCATGTTCACTGTGAGCTTCACAGATGCTAACCACGTTAGCTGTATTAGCTTGTGTTTGTGCTGAGCTTCTCCTTTCAGAGCCGCCGAGGTATTTCCCAAAATGTTGACCTGTTCCTTTACTGTTTACGCTGAGATCTGATGAATGAGTTTACGTACGTGTGCGTCTTATAAAAGCTTTCCAGGTTTAACAAACATTTGGTTCACATGAATATTCGTTTGTTTGTTTGCATTAATTGACTTGGATACTTTTTGCTCTTGAGTCCTTAATTTGACCACATTTTATTTATTAATTTGTATTTTTTGTGCTGCAGACTTGGTGTCAAAGTGCGTTGCATGATAGCATAGCTGTTAGCTGGTTATTTGCTAAAGTTGGTCACATGGTGTGTTTGATTCTCTTTTTGCAGTTTTCAGTTGTGGAAGTTGAAGTAAGACGCGAAAGAAAAGTCCACGCTGTCCAGCTTTGAGAATAAAGCTTCATCTCATTTGAATATTTGTGTGTATCCACGCTAACTGATGCTAACAGTGATTTTAGAAACGAGTATCCTGCAAACATTCAGTCTGATCACAGTTTTTATCTTTGGATGTCGTGATCGATAAAACCTTCCGGCGGCGCTGCTGCAGACCAGAACGTTTGTCCTTCATGTTTCTGTGTGGTCGGTCGTAGTGACAACAGGAACCTGTGCCGTCTGAGGGGGCTTTAAAGAAGTCTGCATCAAATGCAAATCCCCACTTCAGCAGTCATTGAAGGTCCATAAAGCCATCTTGTACTTAGCATTTACTGTTGAATAAATCGCCCCTCACAGAGCGACGCGTCGGGGATTTGCTAATGAAAATGTCATCTTGGATTTGATTCTCAGAGGAGAAAAGACAGAAGAGGACGGAGCTGCTGCGTCACAGCGCCGAGATGAAGTGCCTGTTGTTCCCCCTGCAGACGGCAAATGAGATCTAACATCCTTTATTCAGACACAAGATAAACAGACAAAAACAGGATGAGCCGCCCGCCTTTGTGTCGAGTGTGACCTCGTGCATTCAGACCTGAGAGAAGTGCGTTATTTTCTGCTCAGGCGACACAGTTCTGGTGTCTGGTGCTGCTGCGTGGAAGCAGAGGTCTTGACTTTTAATGGAGTGCATGAGGGATGTTTGCACAGAAGCGAAGGTTTTTTATTTCTTGGACAGCAAAGATGTCATTTCATGTGAAGGAAAACACTCTGAGTCGTGTTGTTCCCTCGTCTGTTTCATGATATTATGGGATTGAGGACAAAGCAGCATCACATGTCCATCATCGTCTCTCAACCTGCGTAGTCCACGACTCATTGGGTGAGTTATTTCAGCCCTCAGCAGTGACTGAAGGCGCTGAAACAACAGAACCTGACCGACCTCCCAACACCAACAACGGATGAACCCAGAGCTTCACTTTTCTTCATCGCTGCTCCAGCACTGAGGAAGACGCATGAAAGGAGAACAAAGCAGAGTACAGTTTGCTCTGTGTGCTTTGTTCCTCACACGTTTGATTCAGTCAAAGACTTGAAAGCCTTGAAACTGCCTTTTCTTTCCTCTGTAATGTTTCTGGATGATCTCGGAGCTGAAATATTGTTTGTTGTTTGTTCTGATGTTTGTTTGGGCCGTGAGCAGAAATCTTGAGCAGTATTTAATGTTCAGTGCAGCATCGCAGACGTGTTGTTTTATCTTAGCCTCACGCTTTCAATCAGCTGATCATCTGATTGGCTCTGAGCGAGCGCCTTCACTTCAGACTGCGTGCAATCACGAATGCTGAGTGGCGTCCACAGTCGCTCTGTACATGTGAGCGTCTGCCACATGCTGTACATGTAAATGAAGCTGGTGTCCACTAAACAAACGTCCTCAGAGGTCTGTTTGAGTCTGGCTGGGTCTGAGCAGAGCTTCGTGTGATCCCGCCGGTCACACGGCAGCGACGACGGTCCAATCCTGAGATGAAAAGATGGTTCAGACTTTGATGTTCCAGCGAAACGCACAACAACAAAGAAATGCTACTTTTGATCTTCAGCCTCCAGCGCAAGAACTCATCAGCGCTGTTGACCCCACTTAAACCTCTTCAGGACCCTGACGTCAGATCACATCAGGATCTGTGGGAACAAAGACCTTCACACACACACGACTGCAGAATCCATCGGTTAAAGCTTCCATGGTTTGTTTTTAGAGAAAGCCTCCGTTCACCAGCGTCCTGAACACCTTTACAGCCGCTAACGAGAGCTTTCAGACTGAGGACATGTCCCGAGTCTGGAGCTTGAATCAGGGGGATGTGGACTGAACGTAGACTCACCTCATAGACCAACGAATAAGGACCAAAGACACGATGTGGCGTCCGTTGCAGCTCCCTGTGATCTACGGTGGACGTGTTTGTCCAAGCGATCGATCCTTTTCACATGATGTGATTGATTACGCTTCGCAGGGACGCTGATGACGGGCAGCTGGAGGAAGCTTTGTCAGATCGAGCGAAGGATCCAGATGATGTCTTCAGTTTGGGGACAACAGATTTATGATGGAAAGACGTGAGTCGGCACACGTGGGAACAAAAGGCTGAGGACGGTGCAGCATGTCACAGTGTCTGATGGTACTCAAACAGGCCAGCAGTCAAAGTTGTCTCCCCTTTCTGTGTGAACATGCCGTAACTAAAGAAAGTTGCATTATGGGAAGTGTAGGCTCAGTGTTGTTGGAGTTGAGTTAAAAGTCCAAACATTCAGTGGATTCAAATGAAGCTCAGTCACCATATTGGATTTGAGGACTCTTATGTCACAGCGTGGTGAATGTAGACTTCATTAAGTCCCTGCTTGTCATTAAAAACAGATCCAGAAGAGAAGACATTTTTATTTCTAATAGCCGAGCTCCAGTGGTTTCTAAATGAACCAGCAGTTGGAAACTTAATGTGGCAGCGGCTGAATGTTGATCTAAACGATGGCGTTGATCTAAACGATGGCGTCGCCCGTTAGGATCAAACTCCAGCACGCAGATCTGTTCGACATCTGTCAACAGCGTGGACGCACCTCCTGATCTGAGCGCAGTTTAAAGGTGACGTGAGCGTCGACCTGAGGACGAAATCAGAGGACTGAATCTGTTCATCATGCACACAGCTGATGGACCAGGCAGCAGGCAAAATCCTTGACAAACAGTTCTTGTTTTCCAGGTTTCTTTGTCATGAAATTATGGCTTTTTACCCTCTGAAACACAGCCGGTGTTTAGCTCTGCGTGTCTGGAGCTTTAAATTACAGTCCGCCATGATTCATGTCCGAGTTCAGCCGGTTCGCTGTAATGAAAGCTGCTGATTAGACGTTGGTGCAGAGTTTATTCTCTCCTGCTAAACTTTTCAACAAGGTTATCAGAATCAAACAGCAGCTCAGGGAAGGAAAGGAAATTCAAGCTGCTCCTTTTTCTCTTTTTTGGGGTCTTTAGAAGACTCCCTTTGGGGAGTTTGTGCTAAACTGAATCAGTTAGCCTTGATGGATTAGAGGTCTTCACTCACGGACCTGAACCCGAAGACCAGACCCGACCCAGCACCCAGACGCCTTTCACACGTTCAGTCTGACTTTACTTTCCGGGTGAGGACGATGGGTGAAGCGTCATGGAGGCACAGAGGAGGAGGCGGCTAACGTTACATTAGCTGAGACACAGAGTTTAACTCAACAGCTTTTAAATGAACTTTGCTGATAGACATGAGTTCAGGTCTGAGTCTCCTGGATGAGTTCAGGACTGATAACACTCAGTTCTACATGAGTCCAGGTCCCAGCTTTCAAATAATGGACTTCAGAGTCCAGTTTTTGGACCCATGGAGACCTCTCGGATGGATGCTCCCACCTGTGGTTTAGACAGGTGTGAAGATAAAGCTGTAGGAAAATGAGTTTGTTGTATTTTATCTGTTTTTCTTCAGTGGTTTTTATTTTCAGTCTTGTGTTCTGATCACTTGTATCCTCTTTTTATCTTTATTATCAAGTGGGTTTTATCCTCCATCCTGTGTTCTTTCATTCATTTTCTCTGTTTTTATGTTCATTCTGTCTTTTTTACATGAAGCCGTTTGAGCTGCGTGTGTTGCGGAGGTGCTACACAAAGATTATTATCGTCATTATCTGCACTTCAGAGTCGCCGCACACAGTATTTGAGGCTGTCTGCGGGTTTCCTCTGCATACAGAAGCACTGCCGGATGTGAGCCTGCCATCAGCAGCAGGTGCTTGTTGCTAACAGAGAAGCTAAACTGTTGACAGCCATTAGCAGCAGGCTCAGATGTGACTGTTACGGTTTAAGCTGAACGAGTTAGCGCCGCGTCTGTTTGCACCTGAGGCCACGAAGCTGTGAAGCCGAGCGACTGTCAACAAAAACAACAAAAGGCTCATTTTCTCCTCATCCTCATCATCATCGTCGTCGTCCTGCCTCTGAAGAAAATCTGCTATAATTGTAAATTTAAAGCCAGTAAAAGTTTTTCTTGCACAAACTGAGTTAAACATCCAGCAACCTGAAAAACTCCACGCCATGCAAACCTGATGGACCACAGACAGTCATCGCTGATGCGTCGCTCTTTCACACTTGAAGTCCATTTTGCTGAGAATAAACACTTCTAAGGTTGTGAATGCAGGACTTCCACTTGCAGAGGAGTATTCGCAGTGAGTATTAGTACTTTCACAGGAAAAGGATCTGAAAACTTCTTCCACTGCCAATTTGTACGAAGCTGCATGTGATATGAAAATCACATCTGAACTTTGGAACAACTTTTCTCTACTTGTGAAAACACACGACCGCTTCCCACGAAATGAGCGTTAAGGTCACGGCGTTCTTCACGAACAACAGCGGGGTTAAAGAGTGGAGAGCTTTCTGCTTTCCCGCTGCATTAAACACTTGAACTCTTACGCTGTGGTGTCGTGTCTTTATGGAGAAATATTCAAGCTGAGAGCTTTTTTTAGCTAAACTGTCAACCCTCTAAATTCATAACGAGATCAGCTCCACTTCTGCTTCTTCACGCCTTCCACTCCTGGAGCTGTTAATTGAGGTGGTTTCAGCCTCTCTCTCCTCGTGGCAAAGCGTTGATTTGACTGATCGTCTGTTTACGTCCCTCCTTCAGATTAAGAATCAGCCGCAAGGTTTGATTGAGTGATTAACGGCGTGCTGCTGCGGAGAGGCAGCCATGTTGAGTCGAGTCAGTCGCTCAGCTGCGTCTGAGCTTTCTGTGGACAGAAGACAGCGCGTCCTCTGCGAGTGAACTGCACACAGAGCCCGACGAGCCAATCAGAGAGCTGTGCAGTGAGTGTCATCAGCGAGGTTGATATCATCAGTCCCCACAGCTGTCAAGCTAGCATGTTAGCATTGGGAGGTTTTGGCTGCACTTTCTCTGCCATCATGTAGCTTAAGCAGCGTATCTTCCTCGCCTTGTGGAAGACTCTGGACATTTTCTTGTCAGAACATTTGATCATTAATTGTCTGGATGTGAGGAGAATTGAAACCAACTAAACGCTGGTCACAGTACGTTACCGACTTTAGCTTTAAGGAAGCAATGATGCAATTTTTGTGGAGCTTTAAAGAACAATTTGACATTTTGGGACAATTATTTTCTCGCCAAGCGTAAAATGAAAGATTGGGACCACTCTCATGTCAGGAGATGGTTAGCCTAGCTTAGCATAAAGACTGGCACCTGGCACTAACACCTATGAACATGTGAAGCTCACTAATCAACATGTCGAGTCTTGTTTAATTAACCGTGTGTTAGCCTCTGCCTCCTGTTTATGCTAAGCTAATCACATCCAGTCACACTGATTTCACTCAGACACATTCTGCTGTTCGACTGGATATTTATGTGTTTTTTAAGCTGCTGAATCACATTTAAGCCTCAGTGATGTGGTTTCACAGCTGCACTGTGAGTCTGTAAAAACCTGAAGAGCATAAACTTCGTTCTGCTGGACTCGACTGCGACCTCACAGACCATAAAGACTAAATGAGCCTTCATCAGACCGGCTGACGAAGACTGAGCTGCAGAGGACGAGTCCCTGGAGACGCTCAATCACTATTTACTGTCTGATCGTCACCGATCCAACAAAGCTGCTGTGTGTGTGTGTGTGTGTGTGTGTTAATTCTTTCTGTTTCTGCTATGAATTGTCGATCAAGCTGAAATCATCACAAAAAACAATGATTATTGTTATTTTTTTAGTTAATTTGTCATCTTTTGAGAAGTCAAACTTCAGAGATGTTTGGGAAAACGTGAAAACTCCAAACGTACCGTCATCCAGAGAATATTTTGACCTCAACATTAAGAATAAAATGCATAAGATATTAATAAATATTGTGAACAAGGGATGAGAATATGTCAATAAAAACAAAATCAATGAAACATTTAAGCTGAAACTGCTTTGATTAATTTGTTTTCGAGACAGTTTAATGAATTTTGAGGTCTGATATTTGTAAGATTACATGTAAGACATTTAGTCACGTGTTTGTAACGTCGATCAGCGTCTGTTTATGATTTTCATGTTTTAACTGTGAAGTCGTCAAATGATAAAACATTTCGATAACCCTCAGAGAAGAGTGAGAATTAAAGTTCATGATCCAGGTGGAAGTAAGACTGGAGGTTTAGACTATGAGACCGTAGAAGTTCTTCTTCTCTGGTTTGGGAACGCCGCCTCGATGGATGTCTGAGATCTTTGAGACAAAATTCAGATGCTGTTTGTGTCTGTTCACATCTGAACTGTGTATTTGTTTACATCCCTCGTAGCCGCAGACACACTGCTCTGATGGCTGATGTCAGAGTGTGTTCATGTGTGTGCGTGTGTGTGTGTGTGTGTGTGTGCATGTGTGAACCTTACCGTATAGCGTGGTCCATGCGTGACACGGTGAGGTACGCTGCCAGGTTGGCGGTGTACGACGAACACACGATGAGCGTGAAGAGCCACCAGCTGCCCATGACGATCCTGAGCGCCACCGAGCCGACCACGCCATCCCCACCTACACACACACACACATACACACACACAGCTGTGACATCAACGCCTCCCTCTCCAACACGTTTACATGTAGTCAACCCGCATTCAGCTGCTACATGTTGAGGGTCCGGTTTCAGATCACACAGGCGTTAATGACACACTGAGGGGATCAGGCCTGCGACCTCTCAGGTAAAGGGGGCTCTCAGGGACCAGGAGACCACCTGCCGCCTGATTCAAACAGCAGGTGAAAAGTGCTTCATCACAGCGAGCTGAGCGGCTGCATCTAATCACAACCTGTTAGGCCTAAAAGGTTTCCCAGGCAACCTGCCAGACCATAATAGATGCAGCTGGGTGCCTCTGCTGGAAAAGTGTGTGTGTGTGCTGGACGATGGTTGTCAAAATGTGTGAGGATCCACTAGTACACACTTGTGTTTGTGGACGAGGACGAGGACGTGTGTCTGCACGTGCTCCTGGACTCATTAGAGGTTCAGACCTTCACCGTGAGGACAATGAGGACGGTTCTGAAAAAGTTTTGGAAAGTAATGAAGCTGAAAAACAACAAGGACGTTTTGGAACGTGGACGGTTTGGGGAAATTTCTCAGTCGCAGTCAGGATGTCTTCATCAACCGTGGTCTTTACATGAGACGTCTCATCAGTCTGCTGACGATGTGGACGGTCCTGCAGAGGACCAACAAACGCACCTGAAACAATACCTGAAGGACACAGGACAGCGTTTGGAAAGTGGTGTTTTTGGAAAGGCAGAGTGTTTTTGAAGTGAGGATTATTTTAGAAAGTGAGGACATTTAGAGGACACTCAGTGGAGACAGACGCTCTGCTGTAACGTCCAAATCTGCAAGTTCAATGAGCAGAAAGTAGGAACATTTTCCTGAACATCTCAGTCTGTTCACATGAGGATGTTTACGTTTGCCAAACCTCAGAAGACTTTACTGCCATCTACTGGACTTTAAGGTGTACGACGTTTATCCCGCCAAGACCAAACGCTCGACCTCACCACCTGACCGAAGGTGACAGCCTTCCACCACGGTTCATGAAAATCAGGCCTGATGGAGCCGACGGAGGAAAGAAGTGATGACGTGTTTTCAAAGTGAAGAGACGTAAAACAATGAGACGCTTTCGTAAAGTGAGGACACTTCTGGACGATGAAGCCGTCAGCCGTTTTCATGAGATTTTCACAGAAAATTGTTGAGGACATTTTAAAAAGTTGGGACATTTTGAAGGACATTATGTAAAAGTGAATGTATTGAAAACAGAGAGGACAGGACACTTTAGAAAAGTGTCCTTTGGATCTGGTCTTCAGCTTTTCAAGCACTCGACTGAGGTGTGAATGAGGCTTTGGGAGAAGGTTGAGGTTTAGTGTCCATCAGTGAAGGTCCTCATAAGAAGGAGGACGTGTGTGTGTGTGAGCTGCTGAAGCCGCCACCGCTGCTCACACAGAGACAGCGGCGTTCATTGTTTGACGGTGACATTTCCTGGAGCTGCGTCTCACTAATCTACGTCTCCCCTTAATTCATTTAATCACTTTAAAGTTTTCTGCTCTTGTTTCTGCCGCTCTGCTAAATATTTCAGACGCTACAAATCCTCCTGTGATTATTGTTTCCCTCTTCTGTTGCTGTGTAATCCGTGTAACAGCTCTAAATTAAAACCCCCCCAAATCAAACTGAAATCCGTCTTTACAAGGCAGATAATCTTCCTTTCGCTGCGATTGATTTCAGCCGAGCAGCTGAGCTGAGAGGATGTTTGAGTTCTGTATCCAGAGCGAATCCCAGTGGGTGAGCAGGAAACCGGCTCGCTGTCCCAGCAGCATCGTGGGACAGAGGACTCAGACCTGAACCGGGACAGAAACTTCAGGTTCCAGGAGTCCAGTCTGAAGACTTAAAGCTTCTGTATCTTCAGTCCAACAGACGCAGAGCGTTAGCGTCCCTTTGTGTCCGTCTGATGAACGGAGAGTAAATATGAAGACACGGTGGCAGATTCAGAGGCCGCTGACACCAAACAAACTACAAGTATGAGAGCAAAAGGTGAATAAAGGACAAAAAGAGCCACATTTAGCTGAACTGTGGTCAGTTTCAGAGTTTCACTCATGAAAAACACGAGTTAGTGCAGGATCAAACCTGCGACCCTGCAGCCACAGCAGCAGCACTGTGACTATTCAGTGAACTACTGTAGCCGGACAGCTAACGGCTAGCCAGCCAGCAACATGCCAGCTCCAGCCATCACGGTCACAGCAGCTTTCTGAACAAGCTAACCTCCAACAGAGGAGCTTCAATAAGACTGAGGGTGATACACAGCTAATAAGCTTCGTTAGCTTCCTCCATCTTGGACTCTCCTGTCAAGCTGTTGGAGGTCAAAGTTCACCAAAGATGAACTTCATGCAGAGATTTGGATTTTTTCTTTGCTCCCTCGAGCTAATTCACTTGAAATGTACTGAGCATCATTTGCACATTTGGCTTCAAAGTGACTTTAAAGTAGTAAACAGAGACAGCTCGAGTGATGAAGACGTCGGTGAGCTGGGACAGATCTGTAACCTGCAGTGTCACTCTGTGTTTCATCACCATCATCTCTCTCACCTTGATGTACGAACGCTCCGTAAACGATCCAGATGGCGCTGTGCAGCGTGCCCGACCCCATGCCGTTGGTGGGCTGGCCTGGCGGTGCATTCTGGGTAGAGGAGGAGCGCAGCGCCTGCAGCCTGTTGAGCAGGAAGATGAGCACTCCCACCACGGGGATGGCAGCGGCGATACAGGCCCAGACGGCGAGGTCAAAGGGGGCAAACAGAGAGAAGATGTTGATCTTCTCCTCAGGCTTCCGCAGCAGGATGCCGACGCTGTAGTCCAGGTAACGCTTGCTGAAGTCGACCACGTTCTCCCTCTCAGGTGTGATGGTGATGGCTGACACCGCCAGGTCGGCTCTCTGCAGAGGAAACGGCGGCAGACAGGTGGAGAACACAGATCTTAAACACATTTTAAACACAGACGCTCAGCTCATCTGAACGAACGGCGACTTCCTGTTTTACCTTGTTAATGAGGTCACCTATCATGCCGTTCCACGAGCCGTTGGGAAGCTGAGATCCATATTTACTGTCTGCCACCTGGAGGAGAGATCAATAAAGTTTATGTTGCATTTACAGCCTGAAGGCAACATCCAGAGGTCAGAGGTCAGAGGCTGAAGCTCAGGAGGAAATGAAAGGGAAGCTGTGGATGAGGTGACGACACAGAGGGAGCTGATTGGCCTGGGGAGCACTGGGAGGAGGGCGGGGCTAAAGAGGCTGATGCAGGGACACAACATCAACATGTATGAAGGCACAGAGAGTAAAAGCCTTCAGTCAACGTGATAAACAAACAGCCTATCAGCAGTTCTGCACTGAGCTCATCTTTGACTTTTTAAACCAGCTGAAACAAAGTCTGTGATATTCGAGCAAAAGCAACATCTCAGACAGCAGCTGGTGGCGTTTGATCTGCAGCTGAACTCGGCGGCTCGTTCCTTCTCTCAGTCTTTTCTTCTGAAGTGTGACACTCGATGACTCCTGAACTCACCTGGTAGATCTCATATTTGAAGCCCAGGATCTTGGCGAGGGCGTCCAGGACGTCGATGGAGAAGCCTTTGTACCTCTTGGGCTGCCCCAGGATGTTCTCTGCCACCATGACAAAGGGGTCCTCCTGCAGACAGAGAGGTGGGATGGGGGGGTTAGCGAGGATAAAAGCCTCAGCAGTGAGAAAAAGCACAGAGAGCGATGAAGTTTTTCAGCCTTCGAGAGGAAAACGTGCCGCAGCAGTAATGAGTTTACATTCATGCAAAGAATATTAATAATGGCCTCCACTGACAGACCTGAGCATGAGAGTATACGTGTAATATAAGAGCTTCACTGTTCTTCTTCTACAATATACATGAATCCACGAGGCCATTAAACACCAGAGGCATTCATCCACTGACGGCTGAAGCTGC
>JBBMOE010000047.1:2276051-2414788 GCA_037975065.1 Chaetodon trifasciatus | reverse complement strand
GGAGTATGTTGAGTGTGTGGAGTTAAAGTGAACAGAGTGAAAGAAAAATGGTTCCTGTTATCAGTCCAAAGGTCCAAAGTACCTGTGCAGAGAGACCTGCACAGGTGATGTGAGTCTGTGGCTGCCGCAGGAGCCACGGCGCCGTGTCGGGCTGGTAGCTGGCAGCTCCGAGCTGGAAGGTGCAGCTGCAGGGGATCAACCGCAGGGTGAAGGTATTAGTCTTGCTTGGTTAGACCTGCGTCTCAGCGGCGCTGCGCCAGCACAGGAGGAGGCTCTGCTGCTGCTGTGGGATCAGCTGTTTGTATCTCTTAAGCTAATCACAGAGTCCGGAGGCGCTGCTTAAGCCAAGGTGCTGGATTGATGCTCCCTCAAAGATAAAAACAGCGTCGAAACTTTTGGGTGGAGAAACACGAGTGGGCGAGAGGAGACGGAGCAGACGAATCGCCACGAGTGAGAAAAGCTCCCAGAACAAACTGAGCTGCACAAAGTCCTTTTTCTTTATTGACTGAGGGATTTTTCTGTGGATTCACTGAAGTGTATTTTGTGCTGTGGAGCGCTGGATTATTTTTATCAAGAGCTGAACTTGTGTTTAAGTGAAGCAAACATCACAGAGTTTATTTTCTCTCGTGGAGTCTTAAGACTTTCACAGACCGACACACAAGCAATCACTTCAGACGCTGCTGCTCCGACCGTCAACCTCCAGCTTTATTCCTTTTTTTTATTTGTTTACAGACGCTCGGTGCAGAGTGGTGAAGTTTTGTGAATTTCAGCATGAACGTGCTCGACACAGAGGGAATCACTACGGTGGCCATTTTAGGACAAATCAACCTCAGCTCGTCAGTTCAGCTGCACTCAGATACTTTTAGCTAAATGCTAAAGTTAGCATGCTAACCACAGTACAATAAGTGAACACAGATATAAATATATTGGATGTTAGCACGCTGATATTTAGCTTTTAGCATGTAAACATACAAAAATGTATTATAACACTCATGTGTCTGTATTTCAGGATGTATAAGTGGGTATCTTGGTACAAAAGGTCCTTCAGGATGAATGAGGACTGATCTGTCCTTCACGTCCTTCCTTCTCGTTTCACTGACACTACAGCTCGTAATCTAACTTGTGAATGTGTGAAATTGATCATCATGTAAATGTCTGACACGAGTCTCTTACCAGTAATGTGACCACTTTGACCGTCACTCCCTGCATGCCGTTCTCTATTCGGCTCTCCTTCAGGCTGCCGTTCAGCCCGTGGACCGAGTCCCACGTAGCGAGCTGCAGGAAAACACAAAGACGAGGCAGAATGTGAACACGCCGAGGTCAGCACGGAGGCGTCGACCACACGAGACGCACTTTGAATGCTCTCATTTGTTTGTGAGTCAAAGGTCCTCAGAGAGACAAAGAGGAGCGAACACAACACACACGGCAGCCGTCAAATTAAGCAAATGCTCCGCAGCTCACAGACGGCACTTTATTCACCATCTCACTCGATTTCATGTTTCTGAGTACCTGCTGCAAATTAGGCCGAGATGAGACGAGCGCAGTGAATAAGGCAGGAAAAATGAAGAGACATCTATGAAACATGCCAACGAGCCACTCAGCATGTTTTCATTCATCAGGTTTTCAGACACACACAAAAGGAGCTGACCTAATTAGGAAAAAAAAAAAACTACTGTCCTCTCCAACAAAGGCCCAAACATCCCTCAGAGGACACGAAGCCAAAGCTCTGTGACTTCATCTGCTTCATGCAGACACTGTGTGTGTGTGTGTGTGTGTGTGTGTGTGTGTGTGTGTGTGTTAGAGAGCGGCTAATGTTCCATACGTGCAGCACAATGTCCTCACAACAAATCGTCATGAGCCTTTTCGCAGGTAAAAGGTTCAGCGTGTTTCCATGTTACAGAGTGTAAGAAGCTTAGCATCACTCCTGATCACAGCTCACAGTCCCTTCACGGTCGCTCTGTCAGTGTCTGCCAACGGCTGTCAAACACCAACAGAAACAACAGTAATGATTAGAAAAAAGAAACTTTGAATAGAGTGAAATGATTCACGGTGAGTCACGAGCATGAGCTGCTAAGTGATCTGAGCTAGGAGTATTTTTACATTTCTGATTCGCGGTCTTACAGCAGTTTCAGTTTTAGCAGCGTGGCTGTAAAGATTGAGACGTTTCTCTCAGGATGAATTGTTTAACTAATTTAAACTAACGAAGTTCCCATCAGCCTCAGCTGTTTAGTGCTAATTAGCAAATCAAGATGAATTAAGATGGTGACATGGTGAACATTAGAGTGCTAAAGCCTGATGTTAGTATTTAGCTCCAAACTCCACTGTACCATAGCAGCAGTCTGTCACCGTGAACGTCTGACTTCACAGATGTCAGCAGGCGACTGAGTCAAAGCACACAAATCAGATTTCAGCGTTTCTCACTGTTAATGTGACTGTCTGGGTGCTGTTTGTGTGCCGATGTGACACCTGATGTCACAACTAGAAGCAGCTTTTCATTTTCAAAGTGCTGTCAGCAGCTCACTGTGGGAAAGAAAAACAGCCAAAGTTCTGAAACATTAAAAGTTGTCTGAACACAAGCAGCCGAACAGGAAATCTGTCTCAATTTGGAGCGAAATCAGGAACTCATCAGCAACAAGACGACAGCCCTGAGCAGACGTCTGACGCCAGCTCTGGACGCTTCACACTTTCTGAGTCGCGGCGCTGCAGAAACATTTGCGTCAGCACCAGCAGGGACGGGAGCTCGTTACCAAAGCTCCGTCACAGCAGGCTGCGCGCTCCACTTTGATTTTTAGTGGCTTGTTTTTGTCACCGGGTCATTTTGGCATTACAGCTTATGTGTCTGCGTTACATAATAGCACCGTTCGTGCCTGGCTCTGCGTGTGTGCGCCGCTTTGATAAAGAGCATCCCGGTCACCGTGGAAACACACACACACACAAACATAAAATAGTCTTATTGTCTTTTCTGTGTTTGCTGTTGATGTGTCTGTTCAAACATGAGCTGGAGCTGCTGTTTGATGCTGAAGTGAGCCAGTTCACGCACACACAGTTTATTGATTAGGTGGGCTGCCGATGGTTGAAGGCTCCAGACGTTGCTTGTCTCTGTGTACCATTAATCCACGCAGCATCGGTTGAGTGTTTGCACACATCGAGCGCCTCATATGAGAAAACCTGACGCTAACAGCACGAGAAGCCTCCACTCATTGTCTGCTCTGGTTTCGCATAATTAAACTCATCAGTTCACAGACAGTTTCATGCATCAACGTAAAACGACAAAAAAGAATCAATGCAATAAAAACGGGTCACTGACAGTAAAAGTGATCAACCTCGCTCAGATAAATGTTAGCTGACAGTTAATGTGAGCACGCTGTGTAATCTCTGACAGAGTGTCTTCATTAGTGTCGTTGAGCTAAACATGCTGCGTGCTTCTCGTGCAGTCTGCAGAGCCGCAAACAGCCTGCCGGGTCATACAGTAACACATCACTAACACGGCCGGGACGCCTCAGACAAATCGCTCTGCTAATGCTCTGCTAATGATGATGCTGCTGTTAGATATAACACAGCGGAGTGTGTGTATTAAGCTCTGGTGGCAACATAGATTCTCTGATAATTGCACGCTGTTGCTAGATTGTATTGATCAGAAAAAATCCACATAAACAACAGAATTGAAGTTGATGTGGAATCACAGTCCTGCTCTGTGTTTAACATCCATCAGTGCTGCTTTCACACTGCAGAAACACAACCTGTAGAGTTAACACTGGGTGAAGCAGTGCAGCTGTCGCATGCTAACGTTAGCATGAAACAGTTAGCCTTTTAGCATGTTAGCTAGAGCCTGACAGATGAATTGGCAGTGTCTTCATCACGTGCACTTTAATAACCAGATTTAGAGGGTCCCTTTCAAAGTACTGCTATGCTGTGCATCATATTCTATTTAACACTGTAACATGCTAACATATTAGCATAGTATGCTATCATTAAACCCACAGTACTGCTGAGGTTGACAGGATCAGTGACTAGTTTGAGAGGTTTCCTGTCAGACACCAAGGGTGAAAGGCAGGCAGTCATCAGTGTGATTAGGACTCATCCTCTGGGGAACATGAATATCTGAGCCAAATGTCAGACTAACACACAGACAAAACAAGTGACCGTCAGTGACTGCAACACACGCCAAGCTTCATTTGACTCGATTCAGTTGGGACTCACCGGAGAGTACCAGCGACAAGCATACCAGACCTTCCTCACAACAGACCTTCATCATCACGTGGTTAATGTTGTGAAACAGCTGCAGTTTGCTTTGGTTTAGGAGCCAAAACTACTTGGTCAGCTTTCAGAAAAGATCATGGTTGGAGTCCAAATGAGCAAAATTACCTATGTGACATAACTTCATAATAATCACGCCGGCCACTAGAGGTCGCTGTCGAACAATACACAAATGCAGGTCATAGCAAGCTACTTGAACGACCTATATGTCCGTTTTTCTGTTGAGGGCGGGCTGGGTTTGGATGTTGGCATCAGGAAGTCACTCCTAGTAATCCATGTGGCGCAAAACCACAAATTTGTCTCAAAGGTCTGCATCCTTAGACCCTGCAAACCAACAGGAACAGAAGAAAAAAAGCAAAGAATCGAGGAGGAGGCGTTGAGCGAGCTGAGGATGATGGAGAGGCAGTGAGAACGAGGGTAAATGGAGATGAGAGAAAGGAGGCGGAGGACAGAAAAAGACAGAAATAGGGAGCGCTTGTTTAATAATCAGGGAGCTATTCTCAGCACTGCTGTCCTTTCAGTGATCTCAATCCCTCGTTTTTCTTTATGTGTGCGCCGTGGCCTTCATTAGCGCACACACACACATAAATCAGCTCCTTCTTCTGTCTCACTTGAACCGATGAACCATCAGAACGGCCACCGGAATCAACCGAGAGAAGAAGAAGAACATAATGCAGTAAGACTGAAGCTGTTGTACCCGGCAGGGATGAACCTCTTTTTTTGTTCCCTCTGGATCTGCAACGAGGCTTCAGAGTGACGGGAAAACACGGCAGAGTCGGAGGAGTTTCAGCTGTCTGGAGGGCAGAAATGGGACTTTATAATTTTCAGGATGCCTTCAGTGTCGACCACGCTGTTAATGAATAATGAAAGATAAGACTGTTGTGGAAATAAAATTATAGTATTGAAGTCTGACTCATGTTTGGTGGCTCCCTCAGTGTTACACCAAGGCAACATTTTGGGCTTCGGAGACTCTAAATTGCACCGAATCTGAACTTCATAATAACAAGTCTAATTTACTTTGAAAGGAGTTTGGTGACATTTGAAGAAAACAACATTTTCAGAGCGTGCTTCTTCTCTCACATCACTCCTGTTTCCTGAAGGGTACTTTGAAGACTTTTGCCTTTTATGGCCCCTTAAACGGATTAAATTTGAACAAACTGGCATGAAGACACACACTGCTTATCGTGATGTCCTGATGTTGGCAGACAGGAAGCATCTTAGTGACGAGTTTGTCATTGACGCGCAGTTTGGATCAGAGCTTTTTACTGCACTCGAACAACTAAATGTCCCTCTGAAGAAATAATAAAGCCGATCTGTTCTGCTCCGAAGAGGTCGAGCGTCCCGTCACCGCGAACAGACCGCCTATTACTCCTGACAATTATTAGATTATTAATACTAGAAATAGGTTTTCCAGAATGCCACACAGTCCCAGGAGTGTTGCCAGTCTTTCTAACTGCAGCTCATTTTGCTGACTTACGGCAGCCATGTTGCTCTGCGCCGTGCGAGGAGCTGGTAACGAGGAAGAGGAGACGACAAAAATAGGACAAAGGAGATGCTGAGAGACGTTTGGTGTCTCATTACAGGATCAGCAACAATCAACGTGCTGCTGCTTTTCATCTGACCATCAGTGTTTATTCTCCTTTCTGTGTGTTTCTATTCTAACTTGTAATAAGCAGATTTGTTCAAAGACATGATTCGTTTTAATAACCTTTATTTTAGCGGGCGAGACATGAGGAACAGCGTCTTATTTCCAGTGACGGCCTGCATACACAGAATAAATGAGGTGATTTTGACAGTTACACATTGATCCTTTTCCAAATATATGCCTCTGTAATAAATAGCACGAGCCTTTTTTAACAGGTTTGCTGGTTCTGAATTGGATGATTCATCCTTTCTGTGCTTTCTGGCATTTGTACAAGTGACAGCACTTGGCTCGGGGCCAAACGAGCCAAACGTCTACATATTTGTCAAAAACGAACACGCTGCACACCTTTATTTAAACACCAAAACCTCCAGGACCTTAACTGAGACTTTGAAACCAGCAGAGCTCAGGTTAGACCCTGAACCCTTATGGCTCCAAAACCAGAGAAGAACTGAAGACCAGGACAACACAAAACAATGAAGGTAGACTTGGTGTGGTGCATCCAAAGCCGCGGGTCACCAGGCTGGTCTCTGTACCTTCCACAGGCTCTAAAGAGAAGTTCATTCACCTGAAGTCTCTGCAGCCTCCTGCCATGCAAGGACTGGGCCATGAATACGCTCTACACTTCATCCAGTCTTCACCAGTGCATTGAGATGCTGGGACCTTCATCACAATGCCACATTCTTCTCTTTCTGCTCGTCTTCAGTTTACATAATGTCCTGTTCTATTGGCTGACAGAGCTATAAGAGCTTAGCAAAGTTTAGCAGTTAGCCTAGCTCTTTCAAGTAGACTCTCCTTAGAAGGGAAAATACTCTGAACTGGTTTCTGTGAAAGGAAAATGTATTCAGAACAAATAATGCTCAGACACGCAGGAATCACAGAATTGGAAGGAAAAACTGTTCCATCATCGCGCCTCCTGAACTGCTCCTGCGCTACCGAACTGTGATGCAGATACATGTTGGAGGAAACTTATTTGCTGCTGGATGATGCTCAGTGACAGCAATTTTCCAGCCCATGAAGTGCCACATTTTGACACCACACAGGAGTCGCAGGGAGGAGGTCGGGGTGGAGGGCGGACGTACACAGTGCAGCAGCATTTCACTCGTTTCAAGCTTTGTTTGCCCTCATTTATCTTCATAAACTATCACTTAAACAAATGTTTCTCGTTTTTGACAGATTTAGATTCATGCTCATTGAACACCTTGGGAAAAGGTCGTAGTTTGGTTACACATACAGATATAACAAACAGATATAACAGAACATGTAAACACTTCTTGTCTTGTACTTAAAGTCACTGTTGACTTTGTACAATCTAACCAAGACCGTAACTTTCTCTTAAAGTAATGCTAATGTGCTTTAGTTACTGTGAGCGTGCAGTGGAGAGCCTGCAGCCATGCCAGCAGCTCTGTGAGGCCGTACCTGGGCGCTAAACGCTGACATCAGTGCGCTGATGTGTTGATGTTGAGTAGCTTTGTTTACCGTGTGAATCACCTGAGATTAACAGGTGTGTGACCTGACGGTGACACGAGAGGCGACGTGTACAGAATACACGTCAATCCACGTAACAGCTGCTGAGATGTCTGAGGTCGTAAACTGGCAGCATGTAAATGTGATTTCTAGGAAACATGTCGTCGTCAGTGAGGCTGCAGCGTTGTTCACTTTGACGTTTGCGCTCCACTCAGTGAATTTCAGCCATGTTTCCACTAAAAGCTGTCAGTCTGAAACAGACCACCTGCTGAAGTCCAGCTGAAATCAGATCAGTGTAAACTCAGGAGTCCTGAATAACGATGGCTCTGACCAGATCTGGAGCTCCTCTCCTCGCTGCTTTCACGTCCGTCTGTGCATCCTGCCCTCCTCCCAGCGGAGGTCAAACATGGCGGATAAATCTCCACCTCGCTCAAAGCGCCGCTGCTCATGCATTATTCCTGTCCTCCCTGCTTCTCTCCCTTTTCCTCAAATGTCAGGCCTCTTTTCTCCCTCCTGTCATCCAAAAGGCTATGCTGGCTGTATTTCTGTAGCTCATCCTCCCGTGGACAACACAGCGAAATGCCAGCGACAGACTTCTTTTTTATTTCCACACCTTCACCTCCTCCTCACCCTTTTCTTGGATTAGTGATTTAAATTACTTCTGAGGGTGTGTGTCACCACTTGGCTGTTAACGCAGTACATTTATACATACGTCCCACTGATGGACTGTCAGTCAGAGAGTCGGCGGTGACCATGACGAGCTCGTCTCTCTGCTGATGGAGGCTGATCCTGGTCCGTACGCTGCTCGTGGTGTTTTTTAAAAGGTAGATTTCTCTCTGTCTTTTGGTCTTTCCTTCTGTTTTAAGTGAAATGAGGACGAGGGATGAGCTTCTGTGGGTCAAAACAAAAAAACTGCACACACATACTGAAGTGCATTTGAGATGGTGCTGACCTCAGATGTCATGTTTCATATACACGTGGTGTCAGGAAATTCTTCTTAATCTTTACAGTAATTAGACCAACTGTCAAATAAATGCAGTGGAGGGAAATCTGAATAGAAGTATAAAGTAACATTTACTAGAAATACTCAAGTAAAAGTACCTCAAAATTGTACTTACATACAGCACTTGAGACACACTCACACACACAGCAGGGTCACAGTCACACATGTGCACCACCCACACACACTGCACATCAGACACACACTGCACATCAGACACACAGTGCACATCAGACACACACTGCAGCGTAGCCGCGTCTCCACGCTGCTGTCTTACAGTTTCGCTCTCTGATGCATTTTGCTGTTATGAAACCTCTTTGATGTTTCTAATCTACACAAAGCTTCGCTCTCCGGGGCCTTTTCAAAGAAAAACACTACGCCAGTATGAATGGCAATTAGTGTGTGTGTGCGTGTGTGTGTGTTTGCCGGCTTTTGATTTCTACCTTTGTGTTCATCTAAAGGACGATCCGTGGGTGTCGGATAATTAGCGCCGCTGCAGGGACCCCGCAGAGCCCCGCTTCATATTCAACCTTCACCGGATTACAAAACTTAACAAAACCTGTTTTTCCATCCATCCATCCATCCATTATCTCCCGCTTCATCCTGGGCCGGGTCGCGGGGGCAGCAGTCTGAGCAGGGACGCCCAAACTTCCCTCTCCCCGGACACTTCCTCCAGCTCTTCCGGGGGGATCCTGAGGCGCTCCCAGGCCAGTCGAGCGACATAGTCTCTCCAGCTGTCCTGGGTCTTCCTCGGGGCCTCCTCCCGGTGGGGCATGCCTGGAACACCTCCCTAAGGAGGCGTCCAGGGGGCATCCAGTAGAGATGCCTGAGCCACCTCAGCTGACTCCTCTCGATGTGGAGGAGCAGCGACTCTACTCTGAGCTCCTCCCGGGTGACAGAGCTCCTCACCCTATCTCTAAGGGAGCGCCCTGCCACCCTGCGGAGGAAACTCATTTCAGCCGATTGTATCCGGGACCTCGTTCTTTCGGTCATGACCCAAAGCTCATGACCATAGGTGAGGGTAGGAACGTAGACTGACCGGTAAATCGAGAGCTTCGCCTTTCGGCTCAGCTCCTTCTTCACCACGACAGACCGGTACAGCGACCGCATTACTGCTGCCGCTGCACCGATCCACCTGTCAGTCTCACGCTCCATACCTGTTTTTCCATCATTTTAATTCAGTTCGGGACGGTAACTCTCACGAACACGTCAGTGTAAGTGGAAAACGCACCAACCCTCCTGAAACATGTGTCACTTTGGTCCAAAGCAGAACGTCCTTCTGATGGATCCGATGGTGTGAGACCAGCACGGACGCTTGTTTGGGACTGCGACCCAAAGCAGGTGTGAACTCTGCCCATTGTGTACAAGTAAAAATACAACCAGCAGAGTCCAGACCATGCAGGGACCAGTATCTTGGTCATCTGTCAAAGCTGAAGGTGGCGTCAGGCTTCCTTCATTAGCCTCATGGAGGCTTCTGCCTGGACGCTGCTGGTTCAGCACTAACTGGGCCAGGCTGTGTCAGCTGGGTCCAAGCCAGCTCAGGGAACATCAGGGCAGTGGCTCCTGCATGCCGGTACCCCGACCGCTCAACTTAGACGCTCCATGACCTTTGGTCCTGGGGTGCTTTCAGTGTTGAGGATTGTTTGATGCGATTCCTTCCTTCGAGACGAGTAATCTTCTTCTTCTACAAGTTTTTTTCTTCTGGTAAAATGATTTCAGTCAGTTACGAGGATGAGTCTGAGCAAACGTTCGGTTCCTGCTCTCAGACAGTTTTCAGTTCTTTAGTTTAAAACACCTCAATCTGGATCAATCTGGATTTTCTTCTGCATTGAAATTTCCATTATTATTATTCTGGTGACCAGTGCTTCATGTTCCTCTTGATTCCAGAGTTGGATAAACTTTATTTAAATCAGGATTCATTATGGGAGCATATCGCTGGGCATGTGTTGCCTCTGTGAGATGCACAACTGACGGATATATGATTTATGGTTTTATATCCGGTCCCTTGTGAAATCCGAACACTGCATCTGTTTTTCATAATTCTGTTTCATTACAGCTTTTTCATTTCACTCCTGCAATTATAACCAAACCTAATTTGATGTCTCTTTATGGGACGTGCAGGACCTCAGCGGTCATTCATCACTGCCTCCCAGAAAAAGAGATTCCATCTTTGTGGCTTTGGGAAAAAAGGGAGAAAAATATCTATCTTGTTCCATGCATTATTCACAGAAATTAGTAAGCTTTGAGCTTTCAAAAGGCACAAATTGTTGTTAACAACTCCAAATTACCTCAGGGATTTGAAATTAGTACCGTCTGAGGCTCATTTTCATTCTCCAACATTTCTAATGGATTCATTTCAGAAGGGCCGGTAACAATGCATTCCCCATTATGGACAAATGGGTGGGTAATTTCGATCCTCAACAAAATAATTGCAAACCTCTTTAGCTCCTCTGTGGGAGAGGAGACTGACAGAGAGACAAAAGAGTCGACGGGGACAAAAAGACGAGGCAGACAGACAGGAGACGGGAAAATGGCAGCCTGGTCAGAGAAGACATGAACGTGAACGACGGCGTGATTCTGTGGATCGATCGCCTTCATTAGGAGTCAGAAATCTGAAATGTGACAAAGCAGGAGTCTAAGGACCACTTAGAGAAGACGTTAAGTCGTTGTTCTTTAAAAAGAATCCCACAAACACGATGTTTACATTCAGGGATAACAAAAACAAATCTGCATTAGAAAACAGACAGTTCCGGTCCTTGACTGTGATTGGCTGACTCGAGTGAACACACACCTGTGACCGCATTACATCAGTATTCCTGCACCAAACAAACAGTTACCTCAAAGCGTCTGCCGCCATGTTGTTCCTGGCGTACAGAGGACGAGAAGTCGCCAGCTGAAGCGCGGGACGTCTCACACGCTTCAGTCCGACTGTATGTTCACACAACCTCCAGGTGCAGATATGATTACAGACATTTAGCAGACACAGAGTGCAGCTTTCAACAGTGCTTCCTATCAGACGCTGACGTGTCGCAGATTCACCGACGGAGAACTGAGCTGACGGCTCGTTTGTTTAGTCATAATTAAAGAGTTCTTAACTTTCCTCATTTTGTTTGGTGACCTGTGAAGGACCACCTGCAGGACCCCTGAGAGTCCTCAGACCCTAGTTTGGAAACCACTGGAGCTAAATCAGGGCCCTATTAGACGTCGGAGGGGTTATCTGTCTTGTAGTCATCCCAGCGGCCATCTTCCATCTGATTAAAAACAGCGATTCGCCGACTCTCCCTCTGAGGATTGTGGGCGAGAGCATAATGTCTTCTGACACGTCCAGTCGCCGCCATCAATTGAAGAAGATGGAAAAAAATACCCCAGGTTTTCTCTTTTTTTTTGTCTTCCAGTGTTTCGTGGGTGGGCGATTTACCGACAACAAATTGCTGCGAAGAAACATCAAAAGTCAATGAGATGAGAAAAGTGAGGACAGATAGATGGGATAACACACGGGGGAGGTCTGACGGGGAGCAGCGCTGCGGCACTAGTTTCCAGGGAAAGAGGGAAATGACATTTCAATCTCTATCAGGTCTGATCTGGAGGTGGGAGGGGGGTGGTGTTTCATCTGTGTGCAAAATTTGCTTTGAGAAATGGCCCTGGGAGGAGAGAGGAGAGGCGTGGACGGCACAGAGAGATGGAGATGGAGATCGGGATAACACAAACACTGCAGGGGGGAAATGAATGGAGTGTGTGCGCCGCGAGAGCGAGCAGCTGATATCTCCCCACCAGGCAGACAACGTTCACCTGAACATCAGAAACTCCAGAAAACTTTCCTCGCACAGCCTCGATTTCTGTCCCCCAAACAGATTTAGACTGCCTGGAGAAATAAGGCGACGTGAGACAAACGGGAAGCGAGCTGTTTAAGCGCTCTGGCTCCTCCAGACTCGGACAGCTCAGACAAACAGGTGGATGTAGTTATGGAGCTCAGAACAGCGTTTCAGGACAGATGGTCCATTTTTTTGCCTGTAATTAATTTTGTTTTCAAAGCAGACGTCTGTTCCTTTCTGCTTCAACATCAACCGACATCGCCCGCCGTCCCCGGCGCCGGAGCCCCTCGAGTTAGCGTCCCGTCCAGCGTCCCCTCGTAGCGCAACGCTGCCCAGGTATCAGACCCGTCTGAAGGTGTGTTCAGACTGAACGCTTGTGATTTCATGTCATCAACACAAAGATGGACGTGAATTCGCTCCAGGCGGCGCAAAGTGAGACGGAGACACATTTGTGTGAACTGGAAATGTTTCAGTCCACCGACGTCCCCGAGGGGACTGATCATTCAGAGACAAATAATTTGATGTTTTAGTTGAACTTCATTCAAGTTCAAAGTGTCTTATCCTCAATAATCTGCTGATTTCTAACGTAATCCTGCTTTCTGAGCTGCTCTGTCACATCATTAATTCAAACCAATGGCTGCACATTATTGTGCACATGTGACCTGATCTCCAGCCTGTGGATCAGCTCAGTCACTGCGGCCTGGGGGGTAAATCAGAGTAATCAGACGGTCTGATCTCTGGCCCCTGCAGCCGACATGTCCAAGTGTCCTCGGCGAAGACACCGAACCCCAAACTGCTCGTGACAGCTGTCCGTCAGTGTGTCTGTGAATGAATGCTGCTCGTGTTGTCAAGCGCCCGAGTGGTGAGACGAGAAACTCAGCCTTTAATTCAGAGCCTCGCCGGTGTCTTCATGCAGAGAGCAAAGCCTCACATCATTTACTCTGATTTGACCACAGGACCTTCTTTGTTTATTCACTCCAAACAGCCAATTTAGCAGCTGTACGTTAGCGGTAAGCTAGCAGCTCTGGACAAACACTGGACCGTTTCAGGGTCTGTGTTTGTGTTCAGCTCAGCTTCTGTTAACTCCGTCATTTCCCTCCACTCAGAGACGAACGCAAACGTCTCGCTCAGGCTGAAACATTTTCACTTCAGGCGGGCTGCTCTTTGAGTCAGTTCACTCCAGCTCGGGGTAATTTGTGCCTTTTGCAGTCGCGCTGCCTCTAAAATTGTCTTTTTGCGTCTGAACGCACAACTTCTCAACTGCATTCATATGACACTTTTATCCAAACTGCTTTACAATTGGCCTCTCTTTTATCCATTTACACACACACACACACACACACGCACGCAGACGACAGCGAGCTCCCATCCAAAACACTGGCAAAACCACCAGGAGCAGCAGGTCTGGCTTGAGGACACTTCAGCAGCAGGATCCGGGGTTTGAACCACCCACCCTGTGATTAGTGGATCACTGCATCTTCTGTGTATCTGATTAACTTTTAGATGACACGCACACACACACAGTAACCGGGTTACACGTCCTATCTGAGTCTGGATCATGTTCAGGATAAGATGTGGACAGTCTGCTCAGCCCGGGATGGGACGAGGCTGCAGGACTCCGGGCTGTAACTCAGGCCTGTTTCAGTGAACGCTGACCGACTGTCGTGTGTGTTCACTGTGTGGACGCTGACATGCTTTAATCTCTGCTCATTCACACTTAGATCCATGTTAGCACGTGTGCGCTGTGTGTGTGTGTGTGTGTGTGTGTGTCAGCCTCTAAACTGCATCGTATGCTAATAATAAAACCTCTTTGTGCTCAATTGAGTGTATGTGAAAGGTCGTCATTATGTGTGTGGGGGACATATATGCCTGTGAAGGGTGGGGGGGTGGTATCGATATGTGTTTGTGTGTGTGTGCTGTGGGCCTGTGTTGTGTGGCCAGCATGTAGCACAGGGGGACTCATAACTCACAATGAGAAGCCAGGTGATTAAAACTTCATTACTGCTGTGTGTGTGTGTGTGTGTGTGTGTGTGTGTGTGTGTCTGCTCTCACAGCCTCACACTGACACACATTACCTGCTAAATCATCTATTGTTGTGCACGCTTGTAAAAATGAATGAGATAAAATCAAAGGCAGAAGAAAACAGATGATTTCACTTTGTTTTTTGATAAAATGGTAAAAATCGCTTCTTTTCAACACACACACTGACTGAAGAGACTCTGCAGCGAAGCCATCGGCTCCTCCAGTCACAGAATCTTTCAGTCCAACTGAAGGTGAGGAATAAATCACCTCCATCTGTAAACTGAGGCTTCACGTTCACAGAAATCTGCTTTTTCTTTGCTTGAACATGAATCCTCCCGTTTCATCGATCCTTCCTCCACTTCCTCTTTCTTATAGATTTTTCTCTTCCTCCCTGTCCTCCTTGTTCTCACTCCTTTTTCATCCTCCTCTCTTCTTGCCTTCCTTAACTTTTCCTTTCTTCGTTTCTTTAGTTCAGTTTAATGTCAAGAAAAAAAATCACACTTTCAAGAGCAGAAAGACGCAAAGAGTCTGATTTGGATTTCCTCATATTCTTTAGCCTCTTTTAACCCATTTTTGTACTAAGTTACAAGATAAGACGGCCTTGACAAGATTATTATTCAGCATGTAAAACTGTAAAATGTTGAAATGAGTGATTGATTGAATCAGTGCAGCCGCTCGGTCACACAGACGTGATGACAGCGCAGCACATCAGTGCTGAGGTCAAGGCGATGCTCAAACACTGATGAACACATATCATTTCATTATGAGCAGTAAGCTTCTGTGAGACATCAGACACGGCAGGTTCATCTCCAGGAAGACGACTTAAAGCTCCTCCGCGTTCATAAAACCTCGTTCTTCCTGTTAAATTCTGATTGGTTTAATGGGAAGGGACGAGCGTCCGCAGTCCTACACAGGGACGCTGTTAATCAAGGTTAACGTGACGTAGTTAAACAACTTTTCAGTAATTGGAAAAATTAATGAAGTGAGAACTGTTGGAGCTCAGCGTTGCATAAATGATGACTGTCTTCATTCACAAAGGAAGACACAGCGCTGTGACTGCCTGCTCAACAACTACAGCTCCCACGAGGCCTTGATGGCGGCTCGTGTCACATGTTGCTCTAACACATCTCTGCCTTCATCAGTCTGAGCCTGTGAAGCAGAAGAAGCAGAGTACAAATACTCCTGCATTTAGATATTAGCATCAAAGTATTCTTAAAGATTAAAGTTACTGATACTCTCACTCAGCTGACTGACAGCTGGCTGCAGCTGATGGATGTATGGATGGAGCTGTTGGTGCATTAATGTGTGTGTGTGTGTGTGTGTGTGTGTGTGTGTGTGTGTGTGTGTGTGTGTGTGTGTTACTTTAATCAGCAATAATAACTACTTTACACACAGCAGGACTTCTTCATCAGTAATCATGCTTCATGTTTGTTGATCGTACTTTCTCGTGAATATGAATGTGGAGAGCAGCTAAAATTAACCAATAAATGACAACGTTTGCTCCTGAAATGTAGTGAAGAGTAAAGTAACAAAATGGAAATACAATAAAGTACAAGTACTTTAAAACTGTACAGTACTTGAGTAAATGTACTCAGCTACGTCCCACCACTGCATTTCACAGGCTTCAGTCCAGCTGCATCCACAGCAGCACTGACAGCCTGCAGCTGATCTACAGAGCAGGACAGAGAGTCTGTGTTTGTGTGTGTGTGTGTGTGTGGGTGTTTGGGGTTCTGAGGTCAGTACAAACAGGTTCATTTGTACTTTGCACAGTACAGACGATTTGAAAGACAGTTAAAACAAATAAAAAGCAAAATCTTTCCAGATTTCGGGCGTGTGCAGATGTGACTGTTTGACATGAATCTGGCTGTGAGAGCGCATCTGTGTGTGTGTGACAGCCTGAAAGGGTGTGTATGAATGAGAGCAAGCTTGCTCCATTTAAGATGTTTGAAGTGTGTGTCAGGCTGATCTGCAGGCAGTTTTCAGTTCAGGAAGTTTGTTAAAGGTCTAAAAATGTGATATAAATTCAGATGTTAGTCTGTTTACAGACCTCTGAACCACCAACTCGTCTCATCATTTGACTCAGAAACTGAAAAACACGTTCGTGTTTTCAAAATAAAGGCTCATGAAGTCGGGTTGTGCTGGCTCACATCTACTTGCTACCTCTGTTAGCTAATACGAGCTAACCACCCTGCTGCTGTGTCAGCCCCACATAATCAGCATGTCGTTAAACGCTCGCTCCTTGTTGGAAAAACTACAAACTGTAACGCAGATGAATCAAAGTGACTAACTGTAACTAATTTAGCCACCTTAGCTAGCTAGCTTAGCATCAGGACACAACAGCTACCTGCTCAACATCAGCTTCTGTTTAAAGTTGCTCAACATGTGCAAACTGCACTCAGTCCAAATCGAATGTGCAGGAAAAGGCCATCAGGAGAGAAATCAGGCTGAAAAATGCAGCGGTGACAAACTGTCCACATATCAGCCTGCAGCTTTTCACAGCTGGACACACGAAGGGGACGTCGCCTCCTCACCTCTTCCTTCCAACTCACTCGTTACAGTGAAACGCTGTGAACTCACCCTCTTGATGTCCTTGCCGAAGGTCTCGCTGAAGCTGGAGCCGAGGATCTCGAACTGGACGTGAGAGTTGGAGCCGCTGTCCTTAAAGTCCATCGTACCTGTCAGACCTGTGATGTTGCCCTGAAGCCAGAAGCAGAGAGACGGACGTGAAAGTCATCTGACTGTTTCTGCTGAAACGGTAAACTTTTCTGACTTACTAAATGTCAGAGTCTCCTTTGCCGTGACCTCTTACTTGTGTTTGACTCATTTCCTTGTTATGCTACAGTCCACACACTCCGGTCCAAAGGAAAGAGCAGAATTTAACGGCTACTTTATGAAACTACATTTTATCATGTACCCATTGTAAAAGAGGCCTTGCCAGTATTGTTAACTTTAATGTTCAGGCAGATAAAATATAATGAAGTGACAGAGAGGAGGGAGACAGTAAAGCAGAGAGGGACGGATGATGGGAGAAAGACATGGAGGACATATTAAGATGGGTCAAAAAGAGTAATGAAGGAGAAAACAGTGGAAGAGGAAGGGAGGGAGGAGGGATGAAGGAGGAAAGAAAGAGGAGAAAGTGGCAGAAAAAGGCAAACAGCTTCATCAAAGCGTTCTGCTGCGGTGACCTTTGAAACTCGCCGTATCTTTAATATCAGGTTGCATCCCATGATGCTTTGCGGGCTGCTAAACTGTGTGATGTTGATGACGGGTCGACAATCCCAGCAGAAAAATCGCCCAGAAATCAGTCCGAGAAAGAGCCGGAACGGGTGAATCTACAGAGCTAATGAATCAGGAGTTTATTAATGGATGCTCAGCTTTATTAATTCATGGTCAGCGATGTCTGCTCTCCGGCCCTCATGTTGATCAGCTGTCTCCATGGCTTCGACGTGGAATATAAACTGGCAAACAGTGTTTAGAGATGTATGAGATGTCAAATAAAACATCATTAGAGCCTGAGTGAACGAGCTGAATGCAGCTCGTGACTCCTGCTCCACTCAAAGGCCAGAGATGAAGTGTTGCTGCGTGACTTCCATCAGTTCATGATGTAAAGCAAGACTGAATACACCTTTCACCGCAGGCCGGCAGGCTGAATGTTCGTCTGTCAGCTGCAAAGGTCGCTGTCATTGTCACCTGGAGGAAAAGAATGTTTGATACTGTTTGCTTGCTATAAAGTCAGCGATTCTTCCCGTCCTTCACCTCCTGTTTGGCTGCCTGTACAACGCAGTGTTTTCTGAAGTCTAACTGATGGAAAATCTCTTCTTCGAGGGAAACAAGGTCATGAGAGCAGCAACAAAACATCAAGTCAGAGACATGACGGCAAAAATAAAACTGTCAATTCAAGTAATTACACCTATAATGATCAAGTTTAGCAATAAAACGGTCAATAAAATGCATTATTTTTGAAGAGCCGACCTCTGAATTAGAGTGTTTAATGCATATGAACATGCAGTTTCTGTTTAGTTTTTATATAAGCTGAACTGAATAAACTGCCTCAGCTGTTGATAAACCAAACCGCTAGCTAGCATGAAACAAACTGCCTTAGCGGTTAAACTGAACCGTTAGCAGCCACAAATGAAACTGTTTTAGCTCCTAAATGGGACCATTAGCTTGATAAACCAAACTGTTCCACCTGCTAACTTGAACAATAAGACAACATGAAACTGAGTTGTGTTGTAGCGTTAGCATACCTAGCTTGAACCACACCGTTTCAGCCGCTAAACACAGCTAACCAAACTGTTTTAATAGCTACACCTTTGCCAAGTCTGAACCAAAGTATTTCAGCTGTCAATCTGAACCCAGAGCTAATATAAACCAAAATACTTCAACTAATCTGACTCTGAGCTTTTAGCTAACCTGTGCGTTGAAACCGTTGTCTGAACTTAGCGTGTTTTGGAAAATTAAACATGCCTAAAATCTAAATTCAGGGCTTGAACAGGTTTGAATGCAATGAAATATAACAATGTAGGTCTCACATACAGTTAAATATAGTTTTAGAGATCTGATACTCCATTCAAATACTATATTCAACACAGAGGTTGGTACAGTTAGCTCCTTCATGGAGAATTAAAGTTTCACATTTGTAAGACTGATTAGCCCTGTTTACACTCTCCATTAGCATTGTACAGTGATGTCAGACTGTTTAGGGTTGTGGAGGTTTAGTGGCAAAGGTCCAAGTTGTACAGAAGCTGTCCTCTTTGAGTCATATGTTTCATTAGCAGGTGGTGGTGACAGCACACAGGTGGGCAAAAATCACCAGCACTCTGCATTGTGAGTGTTGAGCTGCAGCCTTTTTGGTGCGACGGGGCGTCTCCGGTAGGTGGGTTACGTGGTGTGATGCACTGAACAAAAACAGGACTCTGTTCCATCCATTTTTCACTCAGTCTTTGACTTCCTCTCACAAAACCATTTTCCATCTCATCAGCAAGGCAGTCGGAGACGGCGGCTGGCGGAAATGTTCGAGTCGAAGGAAAGAAATAAGTGAAAAAATAAAATACCGCCGCCTCTTCGACATGTGCTGATGTACTGTTTTGCAGGAAAACAGCGTCTATCAAACTCAGAGCTTGTAAATGACTTTCTGACGCTGAAGGGTTCAAAGTTAAACAGGAACGTTTGTGTCAAAGGAAAAGGTCTGTTTTTCATAACTTGGCTCTTGTTGTTGTAGTTTTGGCTTCATCCTTATTGATTATGATGCTGCTTTAGTCGTAGTTGCCACTGTGGAGATGGTGACAGCGTCTACTGGGATCAGACTGGTTTAAAAAAGTCACCAAATGCTCATTCAAACCATTCATTGAACATTTGGCCAAACAGAAACGTGTATGATGTGAAGCTGCATGGATCTGTTACTCAGACTGGTGGCTGAAACTGTGAGCGGACAGAGAGCAGAAGTGATTAACTGGGATTCTGGGTAATTCTGTCAGCGTCATTAACACACATACAGTCGTATCAAAGGTCGGCATCCGTGGAGGTGTCGCTGTTTCTCTGCGACGGACACGGAACAACAGCGCTGCGAGGAACGAGTGTTTACACATGAGTTTAGCAAACAGGAAGAAAGAAAGATCAGTAACGAGCTGAGCGGTCGTCAGAGAAATGAAGTGATGTTTTTAACAGAGCAGAGCTGCTCGTGCTCTGAGGGACTCATCAGCACGGCTGAAAAGCATCTTTCACCAATCAGACTACAGCCTGTGATTCGGATGCACGTCAGGTTTCACGCTCAACGACTTTTCTCGTTTCATGTTTGATTTATCTTCCGGTAACAAAGAAGTTGTTTATTCTTTTATTTAACGTTGGTATAAATCTGATCATGCTAATGCTCTCCTCCGTCTTCAAAGGTTTTTTCAATTAAACCTTTAATAGAAAACAACACATACTCCACCATTTAAAGGTGTATTAGATCAGACAGATTCCATAAAGCTCCTCTCTGGGCATCTGGGTGAGACAGCAAACACTCCCACTCCAGCTGCTAATCACTTCAAAAGCAATAAACTAAAATTAGCATGAGGAGACTGAGATTATAGGTGAACTCTTTGATCAACTATTCCATATTTGAGCTGCGTTTCAAACAAAGATCTAATCTAATTACACACTGTTCGCAAATCAAATATTTGTCTAACCATGAATGAATCATAACCTCAGGACAAACAGCGCATGTCAATCAGGCGTGCTGGCAAGGACGCGCACAAGGCCGGCCCGAAGCTGCCGAGCATCAGCTCGTTCGCTCTCTTTGGCTGAGTTGCTGCTCTGCAGGAAAAGCCATGAATGCTAAAGTTTGACCGAATTAAATCAACATATCATCCGAGCTCTGTGATGCCTCTGCTAAACCTGCTATCAATGAAAAAACCCAAAGCAGAGACACAGAGATCTGACGATTTGTTTGATGGCCGTACGAGATTAGATATTGTTTACAGTATTGTCACATACGAACCAGATTAACCAAACGTTAGCGTGCCTTAGCAGGCGTTAGCTTCTTTCTATCTGGTGACATGAGCTGCTAGCTTTGCTCTTGAACATACTTCATTCAGGTTTCTTCAGATTTTCAACAAAACAAGCGGCTGTAGCTGATAGAAGTCGCCTTATTTTGCCTGTTTTTCAGGCTCACCCCTCAAAATGTCTGAGCACATCTCTGCGTGCTGTTGCTTCAGCTAACGAGCTAATGGACTGGCTGCAGAGCACTGACGAGGTTTGTCAACCTCTGAAACATTTTTGGTTTAATGACAGAAAGACTCTGCACCTTCTGGATCGTCTCCAGCATGGACCAGCCTCCGTTCCACGGCTTGGTGGACTTCCTGATGCAGTTGAGGCTTGCCATGCTGTGCCACTTCCTGTCCTCCAGCTTCCTGTAGAAGGCGTTGGCCAGCATCAGCACGCTGTCGTACAGGTAGAGGTTAGACACCTGGAGAGAGGAGGAGACGGGGAGGCAGAGAAAAGAGCAGAGAGAGGTCAGTCTTTAAAAAATATATGTAAGTTTAATGTCTGATTAGCTGCACCGGCTCACCAATCCCACAATGCAACTAACTGCAAAAGCTTTCTATAGAGCAGCCACACCAGCACGTGCCCTGTTTCTGCTGAATGACTAATTAATTTAATCGTATACCTCATAACTAATATTGTTCAGAATATGCAGTTAAGATCATTTTGTATTATGAGTTAAATGTGTTATTTGTGTAATTGATCATTTCACCCCCCCCTTCTCTGTGATGTTGGTTTCTTCCAAAATTTGCAGGATTCAGTCGGTTTGCATGCACAGAGTTTTGGCTTTGGCCAGTAGGGGGCAGTCTTCCCTCTGGTCCTGATGAATCCCAGTGCCTCGGTGCAGTGGTGGGGACGCTGTGCGGTGGTCATTAAAGATCCCACAGCGCTGATCACAAAGAGTAGTGGGTTCAGCGGCGTCCCGGCTAAGTTCCCAGCTGATCATCCCCCTGTGTTAAGTCACTATGATTATTATTTCTAATTGTCATAGTGTTTATGCAGTTCATCTGCATTAAAAGCAACTCGCTCTCTGATTATTTAGTAACTGTTTCTGTTTTTCAAGATGTTCCTGAAGCTTCCTCACCTCCACACACATTTATTTCAACAGCAAAACCAAGAAGTTCAGTCTGCGCTGGCTTCTCCGGGCCGAGTTAATGCTGCGTGTAACACACACAGCAGGCAGCCAAAACACACAACGGCCACATGTGAGGCACAGCTGGGTGCCGCATCATCTGCCGTCACACACACACACACACACACACACACACACACACACACACACAGGAGGATGGTGTGGAGATGACAGTCAGCTTGTAGCCAGTGTGTCCACATGTGACCATGTCGTCTCTCACCCTCACACACTGTGACAAATCCCTCACACGCACACACACACACACACACGCACACACACACAAACACACAGTCATGTTTCCATGTCTTCTGAGGACATTATATAGACCTTACATTACATTATCTTCACCCTAAAATCTAATGATTTACATTATGAGGACTTCAGTTTGTCCCCATAAAGAAGGCAAGTCCTCACAATGTGACACTATAAACAGAATTCTGTCCCCACAACATGAGTAATACAATCCTACAAACACATGCATGCACACAGGCTCACACAGACATGCTCACACTCTCTCTCTCACACACACACACACACACACACACACACACACACACACACACACACACACACCAAAGCAGGGAGCAGAGACCAAATGCAGGGTGACAAATGAGCATCACTCTGTCCAGATGAGTACAGCTGACTGGCATGAAGTCCATACAGCACACTGCCTGAAGCCATGACACACACACACACACACACACACACACACACACACACGACTTTTTTCCCTCTCATCCTCTTTTGTCATAGAAAGTCTAAATCTGAAGAAAACAAAATTACATGACAGAAATAGTCACAAGAGAAAAGAGAAGTAAAGTGAAGCAAAAGCAGCATCTGATCCTCGTTTTTCCTGAAGGTTCAATCTGTGATCCAGATGTTCATAAAACAGCAGCCCAACATGAACCAGAGCCTGCTATCAGTCCTAAACTGACTGACAGCTGTTTGAATAAGGGAAATCTGGCACAAATCATCACGTTCGACTTCGACGTTACAGATTTATTTTTCTTTTCTCCATCTGAGAAAAACAAGACAATGAGAATGAAGCACAGGGTCCCACGGTCGATAGGATGTGATCAATCACTCTCTGAAGTGGAAGACCACAACTGATGTAAACAGGCTTTAGCAGGTGTGTAGTGAGTAACATCTGAGGACATTTCACTGTCCCCTGCATGGATTAATGAGTCAAATGTCCTTTACCAGAGGATTTCCAGTGAGGACGGACAGGTTCAAAACACTCATGTCATCTTGGGAGCCGTTAACAATCAACCTATTGTGTCGTTTAGGTATGAGGATGACGTGGAGAACAGAGGAGGAAGACAGAATGTGAGTGTGTCTGTGTGTGTGTGTGTGTGTGTGTGTGTGTGTGACCGTGGGGTTGTCCCTGTGGGTTTTCCCAGCTGTGCTGTCGGACATCTTGTGGATAGCTCCACTAATCTCCACAAATGTCACGACAAGACGCAATATTTGTCAGTGTGAGTTACAGTAACAGTTCTGTTTGCTGTCCTGAAATGTCAAACACACACCACCGTGATATTTTATAACTGGAAGTAACAGTCCAGTTAAGTGTGTGTGTGCGTGCGTGTGTGTGAGGGAACAAATGCTCTTGTGCTGTGTTTTTGTACATTTGGTGTGAAATGAGTCCAGTTTGAGTAGAAATCTCCTGAAACGTCGACACATAAGATCAGAGCAGGGCAGTGACTGCGCTCATGAAGAACAGCAGAAGAAGAGTCAAAGCCGCGCCCTGAAGCCCGCAACATGATGAAACCTCGAGAGCTTTGCAGACTTTGCGTGTCCTCGTTAAACATTCAGCTGATATCTGAGCGCTGAGGTTTGCGCTGACAGCCTGTGAACAGCACCTGTGTGGGCAGGTGAATTTATAGATTTATGGAGTGCAGCAGTGAAGGTTCTGGGTTTGAAGACCATCAGGTACGACTGGGGAGTTTGCTCTACCTCTGTTTGTCACAGTACCACCGAGACAGAGGAGAGTGTTCGGAGTGTTCCTGCCATGGTGCGCTGTGGATGTGCTGATTTGCTCCACAGACTTACAGATCAGGATGGGCAGCAGAACAAAGCTGACGTATGAAAGCACTTCTAGCTGCTCATTGGCTTTAATCATTTGTCCCTTCAGACTAATATTTCGTGTCATTGAATGACTAAATTGTGCCTCAAACTGTTTCATGCACCCCCCCGCTCCCTCCACTCTCTCATTATGAGCCGCTTCAATCGAGGATGGAGACATGTGGATTTTGGTTTTTGGCGGTTCAACATAACTCTGTGTTATCTCTGTCATTCTGCGGTGAAGGACTTTGTGTCCCTCAGAAGAAAAGAGCGGGAAAAAGAGAGCCATCAAATGATTTTAGGGAATAATTTAGTGACTCAAGGATGTAAATTATTCAGAACAAATTAAGTAGAACGAATGCACAAATTAGTCATTTGAGAACACAAATTCTTCACCGGAGGTGATAATTTATCAAAACGTATCCCCCAAACACTGACTGAACGCTGTTTCTCCAGCTATGATCACTTCACTTCTACTAGTTAGAGCTTTTTTGCTGTAAACTCACACTGAACAGACTCAGACGGTCAATGCTGTCCCCAAACGGTCCGTTTGAACCTCCATTTCACTTTGAAAGCTAACGGCTAATGGCTAGCAAAGACCAGTGAAGAGGACTTAACAACTCATTGCTCTGTGTTTACTCTGCTGTAAAGTTTTCATATGGTGGTCTATGGGGATTGACTCGCTTTTGGAACCAGCCTCAAGTGGCCATTTGAGGAACTGCAGTTTTGGACCCTTCAGCATTGGCTGCACGTGACGGATTTTCCTTCCCTGACACTGCAGGCTGCATTAACCTCAGCTCTGTAAAGATGGTCGGGCGCCCCCATAGAAGCCAACAAACACATCAATCAGGGAAGCGCTGGTCTGGGAGAATCAGCTGTGAGTCTTACCTCCAGGTTCTGCAGGTATCCTTCCTGCGGGTCACACAGCAGGGAGGAGATCCGGTGGTTGTGCCTCATACAGCGGGTGCTGCTGTCCCTCCACAGGGGGAAGATCTGCCGGATCACCGTCATCCGCCCCAGTGCACTGTGGGTAAGCTCCAGGATCTCCGTGTCGCTGATTTCCTGCAGCGCCGAGGAGGCGGGACAAAGTGAAGGAGACATTATTGACCTCGCGCAGTCTGCAGTTTGTCTGCATATTAATTAGAAGAACATCTGTGGTTACTGTTTCCCAGAGGTCTGATAGCAGGTTAGCGACAGGCAGAAGCTGATTGGAGCAGTGCCGTGTAGTGTGTGTCAGTGAGTGTGTGCTTCACTCTCAGTAACTTACTCACAGAATAATATTTATTTTCTTTACCAAATTAATTAAGAGCAGGTTTTTCACACACAAAAACAAAAGAGAGCGTCAAAGCCAAAGCGACTGGAGGATTCATAGAGGCCATTAAAAGCTTCCTTTACTGATGCACGTTTAATTGCTTTGATGCTGAGAAACTCAATTATTTTCTGTGAGGTGTAATTATAGATAGTCTCAATCTAATTCTAAAAGCATAAAAATAATCTAATACTAGGTTTCTTATGCTTTATAACACCAACGTAATTACAGAGGAGAGTCCCAGCCAGTGACCAGGCTTGTTTTTCTTTAGCATAATTGAAAAGTCGACTTTGTTGCATTTTTGTATTTGGGTTTCTGTTATCCAATTAAAAATGAACCTGGACTTGTAAACAGAAGTTACAGGGATTTGCAGCTCATTTATTGGAGTTTTGCAAACATGTCATTCTGTCAGGTTAACAGGTTTAAAGTCAAAACAAGTTTGATTCCAGGTCCTGTAATTGCAGCCAAGGCATTAAGAGCCTGTCTGCTGAAATGCATTTACACTCTCGTGTTGTCGACTCAAGAGTACAAGAAGAAATATGTGAGCATCTGTCCACTCACATCTTAGATCTTTGTGCTGTTACGTCGTGCAACCCTGGCCTGAATAATGTCTTTCTGACCTTTGGAAATGGACTCAAGCAGATACTGGAGATACGAAGGTAACAGAGACAAAAGCACTGGGTTCACAGGGTTCAGTGACATTCTCTCATGTCCGCAAAGATCTGAGAGATCTGCCTAACTTTGATTTCTCAACTTTTAACCACACATGGAGGAAAAGTCCACAACAAGTGGGTAAACTCCATCCGCCGAGGACGATCACGCACTGCTATTGACAGCTCCAGAAAGATGCTAAATGGAACTTGCGGTGAGACTGTTTTGTCAAAACACTTTTACGATTCATTGTGAGACCAAAAACAAAGGAGACCTAGGAGACGCCACACTGTTAGAGGCTTTCTTCAAGTGTGGACATTGACAACAGGCGGGAACTCTCTGTCTTTGAAGACATGGTTGGACACGTGGTACACATGAGATGGTTTGAAGCGTAGAACCTCTTAGCACCTGGCTCACAGTCGGTGTTCAGGGTCAACCCAAAGGTGTCGGATGGGGTTGAGGTCAGGACTCTGTGCAGGCCAGTCAAGTCATTCCACACCAAACTGGGGGAAGCATGTCTTTATGGAGGCACTAAGTACGCATGTGGACAGGCCATACAGCGTATCCAACAACTGTTACCACGTCATGGACTACCCACAGACTGGATATCCCGTCAGTATTCCTGTTATGCCAGACTCTCTGCTTGGATAACAGACGATCCGATCTCACTTTTGCTCTTACACCTGGTGCGTTTAATGCCTTCTCATTACCCTCAGTGAGGTCGATCTCTGTCCTCCAGAGTAAAACCTGCGTGTGAGCAATGTGAGAAATCAGCCCCAGACTCCCCTGAAAAATCAAGGTGGTTTGTGGGTAGCTGAGTCAGGGGAGCCTTTGTAAACTTTGTGAAACTCTGTCTATGAAATTCTTAGTAGCGTGTTGGCCACTCGGTGACTACATGAATCATCTGCCTCATTAACAGCAGATCAGCTGCACAGGTGAGTGCAGCCTGTCGCACACACTTATTTCTCACTGTATATCATTAATTTGCCATCGTATCGCTTCGTTTTTCACACAGTTCTGTTGAATAACGCATCTTTGGGGCACAGAGACATACAATCAGTAATTAGAGGCCTGTCTCTTTCAGCCTTCTCTCTCTAAATGTGTTAGCTAAATATGTCTAAAGACGTTAGCTAAAAACAAACACCTGTAGCCTATCAGTGTTATGTTGTGTGCAGATGCTAGCAGCTTGGGTTTACCTGAGATCGGAGCACAAAGCGAGCCAGACCACCTCCAGATGTGGTCGCTCAGATCCGATCACGTTTACACCTCGCATTAACATCCTTTTCTGGGTAACGTGCGGATATAAATCACATTTTAACAGCAGGTGCAAATGGTGTCAATGAGAGACACTTTAATACTACAATCAGTATTCAGACTATTTTCTGGCACTCCACAGCCCCAGAATGGGGGCAGAAGAGGATCTGAAATGGATGTGATATTACAGCGTGATGGTAATGATCTGCATTCAGGCACAGGCATATTTTAGAGAGATTGGGAGGTGAGCTGAGGATCATGAGAGTCACTGAAAGAATCAGATAAGAGGTTTGGAGGGCAGTTATTATCTGAGAAACGCAGCCATGAGTGGAACGTAACTTCCAGAAACAGGTAATGGTGTTTTCAGGAAAGATGGGATCCTGACTGAAGATGCTGAGAAAGAACAGTGTCCAATTTACTGCAGCTTATTCAGGAGCAATGAGGCTGCTGCTTAATGCTTCAGATAATACAAAACACGGCATGTTGAGATGTTTATCATAAACATGCTGTGAGACATTATCATACAACTGCTGTCAGACACTAACCCTCCATATGATGCCTGTGGCTCATCATTACAAACCAGAAAACAAAGCTGTTCCACTACATTAAAGGTGGAGAAATAACTTTGCTATTGACCTGAGGGTGGCGCCACATGAATGGTCGTGTTGCTTCCTAAAACCAGAGCGTTTATCCTCTTGTCTGTGGACATTTTAGGACACCTGAGACTCAGCTCTGCTCTGCACCCTCAGACTTGGCTCAACTTTTATCAGTCTGAGCTCCACGTCGTGAAACGCAGCTGTGCTTTGAGCTTCGTGCTAAAGTTAGCATGTTAACATGTAGCTTTACACTCATAGGTGTTAGCAACCGGAGTCAGAGCAGACAAGCACCTCAGTGAAGGAGGCACTGCACATACATACAGAAACCTCTTACAACTCCACACCTCCACATCTCCTTCACTTTCAAACTTGTAGTCTGACTCAAGGGACAACAGAAACACAGTTAGCATATATGCTTACATTAGCTTGGGTGGATTCACACGCAGAGACCATGCACGGTGAAAGTACTGGCTAAGAAATCTAATTTATGGGCAAATCAGATGCAGCATTACTGATGCTCTTTGGCATGATGAATGAGATGAAGTCACAGTTTGGAGTTCATTTATTATCAGCGTGATTATTTTTCAAACAGACGTTTACCTACTAATCCCCCGCTGGAGGAGCTCCCCTGCTCTTATTACCTGCAGTCTAACAAGTCATTAGCCTTTGGTTTGATTCTGTGCGGTGATGGGGAAAGATTAGAGGAGGATGGAGGAAGAAAACCAGGACAGAGGAACAAGGCCCTGATGGATTCAGCTGTCGTTACAGATGGATGGTTTAGCAGCCACACCTGGAGTCGCTGTAATCTAACCTGGAGTTGCTTTTGTTCACAAAGCGCCTGATTTGCATTTCAAAGAAAGGTACTGGTACCATTAACAGTTAGAGTCCATTTTCATCTCATCCACTCCACCTGTTTTCCAAGGGATGCTTTAGGTAATTAGGTTTTGTTTAACATTAACCCATTTTCAAAATGCAGCCATGAGACAAACTGATGGCTCGGCTGACAAAGACGTCCTGAATGGAACAGTGTGTGAGAGACAATCTGCAAAGGGCCTTTTGTTTGCTGTTCTTTTCTTTCTGAAGGGTTCATTTCCTGGTGGACAGGTCTTTGAATGCACCACAGAAACATTTAACATCGATTACAGCACAGTAAATCCTCATTTAAACAGTCTCAGGTTGATAATTACGACCTATTCCCTCGACGTGTCTTTTGACTGATCGCCTCCACAGAGTCTGACGCCATCTTTACTGCAATGCTTCCAAACATCAACGGCCTTTTCAAGAAAAGCAACATCTTTAGCTTTTGGTGAAATATCTCGACAGCTATTGGAAGAACTGTCATGACATCCGGCACAGATAAAGATGGTGCCCAGAGGACGAATCGCACTGACTTTTGCTCTCGTGCCATCATTAACTTTTCGGGTAATAAGCAGAATGTATCAGCAGATCTTAAACTGACTGTCACTGAAGTTGGTGCGCACGTTTTATTTATGTCTTATTGCTGCTCTGCATGTTTAATCTTCATGGTTAGAATCAGTCCTGGCTGGCTGCGTTTTACTGCTCCGAGGTGCTTGCTTGTGTACTTGCTGCACTAATGTTTTGCTGTTTCCTGCTGCTCTGTGTATTTTGTATTGAGGAAATGAAAAAACAACTTTGGTGAACAACTTTTCATCTAGCGCCATCCTCAGGTAGAAGTTGGCTTTGTCCTTTGATTTATAACTAAATACCTGAGAAACTAATGAGCCTCAGCTGTACTTTGTGTTTATTGCTAATTAGCTAACGTTAGCATGTCAACATGGTGGACATTAAACCTGCTCATCATTCAGCACCTCTGTGTCTAATTACAGCCTGTTAGCTTTGTTGGGGATTTACTCGACACCTGCTTAAGAAGCTTATTAGTATCCATATTATTGCTGTTATTGGCTGGCAGCTACCTGAACACAGCAAAATACAGAGAAGGTAAGGAAGTCCAGGCAGAGAAACACAGCACCACACACCTCTGGTGGCGCTCAGGGATGATGGGGAGAGATCACTTTGTATGAATCTATGCATTGTTTTTAGGAAAATCCAGCATGTTTTACCGTGACGGCGTTTTTGACAGATTTAGTCTCTGAATGAGTGCGAGCAGCTTGGTCACAGACAGTTGGTGTGGATAGAAAACTGACGGTCAGCTGCTGCTTCACAGACTCGGTCTAACCAGCAGGCTTCACTGCTGCCCGCCGAGTGTCTCCCCATCACCGCTCCTCACCTCCCTGCCTCTCCTCCTCTGGTTAATGACTGCCCTCACCTCCCCTCACCTGTCTCACTCATTACTGTGACAGCGCCGCCCTCTGTGCCTCCGTTTGTTCTGCATTCTCTCCTCTTTTCTCTGTTTCTGCTCTGTCTGGAAGTCTCTCTCTCTCTCTCTCTGCAGCTCGTTTTAATTGGCGTCAGCGGTGTCGCCTGGTCGAGGCGGTTTGTGTCACCAGCAGACGGAGGGTGAAAAGAACAGTCTCCAATACTGTTGACAACCTGCCTGACGATGCTGCCACCCAGCACTACACACACTGCCTGTGTACTGAACCACAGAGCAAACACTACGAGAAAAAATACTTCAGTTTCGACCAAAACAGTGAGTCTTTTTTTTTATCATGAACCCAGAAACAACTCCGAGTAACGTAAACCCAAACCATTGATGGTACTGCTTTGAGAAGACTTTAGTCTTTAAAAGACATAAGGGAAAGAAAAGGAAATGGATATCAGCTTGTCTGCAGCCTCTACCTGTTGACAAGACACCTGACATCTCGCTGCACCACCGTCCAGGACTAGGAACGGCCTCTGTTCGCTGTCTGAGCTCAGGGACGCCGAGTCAGGGAGGACAGGCGGCAAGAGAAAGGCAGTAGAAGAGGTTTGATGGGAAAAAGGACGGGAGAGGCATTTAGGGAGGACGTGAGAAGGTGTGGAGGCGTCTGACTCACCTGCTGCAACACACAGGACTTCACATGATGCTTCTCTGGTTCACCACTTTGTGAACACATGATTGGTCTGAAGACTAAAGTGTCAGATTTAACCAACATTTAGGTAAATATGAGCATCAGCTCAGACTCAGTGTCCTCAGATATCTGATGTTAAAGGACAGAAATATGTTGACTGAAACATTTACTAGTTTTCATCAGTGAAATCGTGGATTTTTAATTTTCATGTCTCAGAAGCACTCAGAGCCATTTTCAGTGTTTTCCACAGTTACTGTGGTTACAGGTGTTGTGAGGTTAATGGAAAAAGCTCTGGTCACCTGTAAAGGCTCACTCACACACACACACACACACACACACACACACACACACACAGTGCTCATGTCCTCTGACAGCTCGCTTCTGTTCGATTGGCATTAGAGCTGCAACTAATCGCTAATGAAGCATTTTGTCTACGAGCCCTCAAAATAAGGCGTCAATTAAAACTCCACGTGCAAGTTAACGTCTTCTTTTGTCAAAACCAGAAGATTTTCAGCCTGAAATCCTTTTGAAGTTGAATGTGTGCTGCCTGCAAGCTTTCACGGTTTGTCCCGACTGTTTCGTTTCTGGATCTTCTGTTAGATCGTTAAAGAATTTAGCCCATAAAAATGAAGCTTAGTTTTTGCTTTTGAAATTTTAAATATCTTTACTATAATCCTGCTCCACAATCAGTCAAACTCGCCCTCTTACAGTAAAAGTAGTCCAGAGGTTTTCAGCAGTCTGCTTCCATCCAGCTGTTTCAGACGGAAAAGTGCTGAGCTGACAAATCATACAGCTTTGTTTTTGATCTTTCCGAGGTCTGATCCACCTCAAGCAGCACAACGAGAACAACTACACAGCTGGTCCGGTGATTACTGCTAATACTGGGCTATGGACACACGTACTGTAAGCGCACTGTTGGGGTAATTGTCCATGTGAAAGCGCGACAAACTGACCGAACTTCCTCAAACGTGGACTGAACATGTCGAATGCGACATGAACGGACATGACACACCAAGCACACATCTGTGTTTGCTGGAGAACGTTTGAGTGGAGCCACAGGCTGAAGACTCTGGTTCATGTTGGCTTCAGTCTGGTTCAGACGACATGAAACACGTCCGTGAGACAGACCATAAAAAATGTAAGAGTGAGGACATCTGAGCTCTTTTGGCATCAGCTAAAAGCCAGAAGGTGTTTGTCACAGTTTTTGGTTTTCAAAGGTTTCTTTCAATTTGTTTTTTTTTGTGGAGAAAAAACCTAAAAATTTCCCCACAGTGGGTGGAAAGGAAGGAGGAGGGGGGAGGAGGAGGAAAGAGAGGGTGATACACTGAATAATTCTGAATGACTGAAACACTTTCCTGATGAAAGAGACGTCTTCACAGCAGGAACAAGATGTTGCACTACATCTGAAATGCAGCCGGCGCAAACACACATTTATCAGAAGAAACACATTTGATCATAAACACTGTTTAACGGAGCAGACAGCGCCGGCAGACTGAGCGGCTCCGAGGACGCTCAGCACTCTTTCACTCTTTGGGTTAATTAAAAATGCAGAGTATAATTAGTTAAATGATGACTTTGAAACAAAGCAGAGGAACGTAAGTGGATTAGGAGGTTCGTACCGAGCTGGGAGGTAGAAAGGAAAACGAGCTCTGAGGTTTTTGTATTCAGCCTTCAGCAGATGACGGTTCCCCTCGCCTCCCTCTGAATTATGCTGTTAACACTGTTGTCAGCTCAGTTAATTGCTGGGAAGATGCCCGGATATTGATACTGGGAGCAGAGCGAGGAATTAAAAAGGAAAGATCATTTAAAACAAAAACAGCCTCACGCTCGTGCGCAGAGGAGACGGTGGAAGTCAGAGCGGCGTGTGCTTCAGAGATGTCAGCGTTGTGGGATTTAACACCATCCCAGCTGTGGTGGAGGGTGCTGTCATTTTCTCTTTTCACCCCCACTCATTTCAATTTGACTTCCAGCATGGAAAGTCGCCCACGCTGGTGGATCTCCGACCGAGGGGAAAAATAAAGGGGGACAGCCGCTGGAGAGAGGCGACACATAAAAGGCAGTGATTTTTGGCCCAGACAGGAGCTTTTTTATCTGAACAAACACACACAAAGGTGCTCTTGAACTCATCCGACTTTTTATGCTTTTTATTCAAAGACACGGTGCGGCCTTTGTCCTCCGCTCTGCTTCAGAATCAGCAGATTATAATGTCTTTCAAACCAGAGTCTGACCTGGCGTTTGGTTTGGTTTGGTGTTTGGTGCCCTGTGAAAAATCGCTTCACGGAGTTTCCTTTATGTTGAGTTTGAAACAACGTGAAACACAAACGGGTCACTGGTAGATGGAGACCAGACAAGCCGAACAGAACAAATTACAGTCAGGACTGATGCTTACAGGTAGCGACAACGTTACCTTACTCACCTGTTTCTAACTGTGATGTACAACACACACCAGGCCATGATGCTGAGTTAAAGTCAGGAACTACAATCAGGTTTGTTTTGATTCCCTCTGCTGTCAAAATCTCTGATTCAGCAGGATGACGTTACCAAAAAAGTGACAAGTGAGCCTGTTTACATGCGCGCTGTCAGTTAGCAACGTTAGCTCATAACGGGGACGTTACACTGGTTGACTAAAAACAATGAATAAATTGTTCAAACAGGTTAATGTCCTGGACAAACAGCTGTGAAAGTGATGGATAACCAGTAGAAAAAGTTCTGACATCATGATGGGTAAATGATTAAAAAAGGAAAGTGACGTTGGATAAAGTGACGTAAACACCAACAGATGACACTTCCTGCTTTTATGTGATTGATGGTGTTTAACATCGGGTTTAAAATCAGCGATCACATCTAAAACATGGCGGGTGGCGTCGATGCAGGGCTGCACAGACAGAGGACGTCTTTGTGTGTCACCTCTTACCTCGTTCACAAACACCCAGTGACTGTCTTTGGAGGCCAGATTTGTTTCCACCGCCTGCAGACACACAGAAACAGACAGGATTAATGACAAGCCTGCTGCTAACCTCATTCAGCAGTGATGAGCAGAACACGACATGGCGTTTTATTGTGCGGCACGTCGACGTCATCCCGGGCACGGCCTCGATCACGGCGCGGCGGCGGCTGTTGCACCAAACCGCAGCAGCTCTGTCTGCCTTTGTTCTCACTTGTGTCGCCTTTGTTTGATCGCAGTGTGTTTGCTTTGAAAAGTTCACCTCCCCCCAAAAACAACTAAGCCTCTGCTGTCGTCCACGACGCGCCGTCCTGCCAAAATGTCGTGCGACAAAAGCTTTTCGGGGAGAGGAGACGAGTGGTTTGCACTTATCAAAGCGCCCGGAGCTGGCCTGGTGCTCTGCCACCGCCTGATAATCCTAATAACACGCAGCATCCTGCAAATGATAGCGAGGCATGCGGCTGATAGCACAGAGCAGAGCTCAGAACTGTTTAAGTTCTGTGGGACAGAAAAGTAAAAAGTTTCCCTGTTTTATTATCCACAGGGAGCGGACAAAATAATGGAAACACTACCTGAAAAGACCTGAAATGTGAAGTTATCTGAATCGATGCTAACTGATATGAATAATGATGAACCCTGATCAAAAAAACAACTCAATGATACTCCTTAAAGTCCTGCAGTCCAACTCATTTTTACTTAAAGGACCAGCGTGACGGAGTCAGTGTTTGCTTTGTCCCGTCTGAGCTTCTGTAGAAACGTGGCGGTGCGATCAATATATTGACCATTTACCAGCAGAGTTTGATCGGCTCCAATCAGCCTTTGGCAGCAACACAAAGACGGGAATGAATCTCTGGAGCAAACTAACAGCAAGTATACAGCAGCTGTGTGTCAGTGTAAGGAGGTGCGCACACACACACACACACACACACACACACACACACACACACACACACACACACACACACAACGCCGCCATGCAAGCATGAGTGTGTATACACATATCAGTTTGTGTCACGTCTTTGCTCGCGGTCCTCGAGGCTCAGCCTACCAGATGTTTTCTAACAGGTCCTCATTTGACTTCCAGATCACCAAACACTGACACACTCATGTAACTGCACACTCACAGTAAACACCTCGAGGGAACACACACAGCCTCCTCACCGCGCCTCTGAGGAGCTGGATGACAACATCAGGCCGTTCAGCTCGAATCGATCTGAAGATGGGATTCTTACATCTGCGTGTGTGTGTGTGTGTGTGTGTGCAGATGATGCTGTCAGTGATCAGGCTGACCTACAGGAACACACAGCCCTGCCCTACTTGCAGATATTTCACCTGTCATAATAACCTTTACAGGGCTGATGGACTGTAGGTGTTATTTCACACACACACACACACACCTGCACACACGCACTCCTCTAACAGTTTATCGTTCCATAACTTTGTCTCTTTTGTTCATACTGATGTTATTTTAATTCATGTTCGGGGCTTTGGTCCCTCGCTCCCTGCTCTTTGGTGTAAAACACAGCCTGTCTGCAGCTGCTTTTCATTCTGCTTTATTCTCTGTTGCTGCGGGCACAGAAATTGGTTATATCTAACGATTACTTGTCAGCCCTTGAGGTGCAGGCCTGTATATTCTTGCTTTAATGATGAGTGTGGGTAAACAGGACGGCTGCAGCAGGAGACAGAAACAAGACGGCAGACACTGCAAGGAAAATAACAGATATGAGAAAAAGAACATGCTGACCGTGCAGAGGCACCATGTGTGAAATATCCAAAATATTCCTCATGTTTGCATTTTGATGCAGCTCACGCAACGTTACCAAACACATTCAGACTGAACATCTGTATCGAGCCGCCTTTTCATGGACTACAGTGAACACTGATGGTGGCACAGCAGACGATGTCATGAGTATCCAAACTAAATCTCATGTCACAGTGACGGACGGACAGACGCGCTGATGTCACCGTCTTCAGCCGCGGGACACAAAGCGCAGCGTCTCCTGAAAGGTGAGGCGGCGGTCCAGCGGTGACACGCCTGCTGCCGTCTGGTTGCTCACCCCGTCTCGTCCCTCTCTTTGTGTCGCCCGACGAGGTCGCGACACGGCCTGACCCTTCGTGCCGCCGCAGTCGGCCCTGGGCGACGGGAGCGAGGATGACAGTGATGAAGGCTGACTCACATGACTGACAGCTAAACAAATGTGTGAGAAGCTCGGTGCGAGCGAGAGCGAAGAGCCAGACGAGACACAGAGGAAACCATGCAGACATCAGGCCTGAGGATCAGGGCTGTGACTGCAAACACGGCGTCCTCTCGACTTTAGACAGTTAGCCTTTTCTTTTGTCCTCCGACACACGAGTGCAGGGGTCAGGACTTTGATCTGTCCCACGACTGAAGACACAATACAGACTCTTGTCACTGCAGGAGACATCCTCAGTATTTCTGATACTGATGGAGAGAAGCTGCATGTCCTCCACAAGGGGACAGTTTCTCTGTGCTCACCTGAAGCCTCAGTTTAACACCTGGACCGACCTGCAGGATTCTGGGACATTTCAACTGGTTTGGAAACCAATCACAGTCCCAACCTGAGCATGACCCACTGCAGGTGAAATGTCCGAGGTCCAGTCCAAAGCAGGTCAGTGGAAAAAATAAGCCAATAAAAGATCATAAGTGCTTCAACAGTCAGGTCCACATCACGCAAAAAGATCTCTCCTCGACTCACTTCCTGTCAACACCTGTACAGACTCTGAAGGTCACGCAGAGACATTAACACGTCATCGAGCTTGTTACTCTCAGAGTGAGCTGACCCTTCTCCTGCCAAACAAACTACTTATATAATCACGTTTTCACTCTTAGAAAACCAGCAGACTTCTTTGACTGCTGCATTTAACTGCAGGTTTGACAGATTACACTCTGCACGCTGAATCCAAGTGGCACCACAAGGCCGACACACTGATTTAAGAAGCTGCTCAGCAGCCAAAGATCACCAGGATTAAAAAAAAAAAAAGACTTTTCTGTGAGTCTGACCCAGCGTCCCTGACAGACGCTGCATCAACACTGATTACATCGTCTTCTCCACGTTTAAAAACCTTCACATCCCGCAACAAATAAACAACTCATGCTGTGAAATCTTAGAAACCGAATGTGTTTTGTGTTGCCAACAGCGCAGCATGCTGAAATATTCACAAGACCAACAACCCCGACAAAAGCAGCCACCGCAGCCTCTGAGGAAGCGGAGACTCCATATTGTTTGAATGTCTGAATTTTTCTCTTCTCAGCAGCTGTTTCATCTGTTTGCTTTATTACCCCAACAGCACATCCACCTTAAAAGGTGCTGATGGAGTATTGATTGGCCACGGCGAGATGCACGGAAGCTGCGAGACAGAATTGAGTGATGAACTGGTTCTCAGTAAAGACGAATGTTAAATCGTGTAGTGTCATTCGTAAATGTAGAAAACAAGCCGTCGTTTTCCTCATGAATGTTCGACTGAGTACATTTGTTAGGGATTAAAACCCAATATGGACACTATTAGATCAAAGGAACGCCAATTTGAGGATTAAATTTTAGATTTTTCTTCCTGCCAGCAAATCCTGAACCAACAGTGAACGCGTCTCCAAACAAGTGAGCAACAGCTTCTTCCTCTGAGCCGCAGAGCTCCATTAAAACACATCAGTGAGCCTCACCTCATCCTCTCTCACACACACACACACACACACACACACACACACACACACACACACACGCACAACGTCCCGCTGCCACAAACACTCACTGCAACAACAAATGTGGATTCATCCGCCGCTGAAAATAGTCCCAACAAATTCATCATTTCCTCCTTTTTTAAACATGAAACTACAATATTTGTGATCAGATTTGTGACGAGGACACACGAAGACATTGTTGGTTTGGTCTCTTCATGGGGTTTACTGACAATAAGAAACATTTTGAATGTTGGTGCCTCTAACTTGAAATATCCACTTTAAATTTTTTAAAACTTTGAAGGCACGCTTAACACTTAAAGGTGTGAAAATGTTTCCGATCCAGGAAACAAAGATGTGGGAGAAATGTTGTGTGTTATGTTAATAACATACACAAGAAGTGTTGCACACAGCTGAGAGAGGGAAGTGAAGTCATTCTAACTGTTTACAGATGCAGAGCCAAAGAGCTGCTGTGGGTTTTTCAGAGTGTCCCTGTTTCACTGCTGCAGCCAGCAGCAGAGCTCAGGGGACGCGAGCGGTCCAGTTCAGGGGGATTAGGGAGTTAGCTCGTTCATATTATGCTCCGCTGCCTTCCCCCCTCTCTCTGTGGGCTTAATAGTCCTGACAACAAGCATTAACAGGCAGTGAGAGCAGCGGCAAGCGTGGACGTTACACCAGGGACAGGCTGCTTTTAACACCATGTTAATGGAACAGACTGGGATCAAACCCATGAGGACGACGCTCACTGGGGGAATGCGTCCCCGTGGCTCCAGAAACGGTCCAGAAACTCCCGGAAAAGCGCAAAGTCCGGCTTGCTGTTGCTCTGATACGAGGATGTCAGGATCTTTACGTCTCTGTAGTTTTCTTTCCTTTTTCTGCACTTTAAATAATTCTCCAGATTGTTCTGCACAATCAGAGCAGAGAACAGAGCAGAAAGTCTGTCGCTCAAGGCGGGCGGAGGAACAGAGGCAATATTTAGTTTGAAATAAAAACCAGAGAACGTCTTTACACTGAGATGAAGAGCAGAGACGAAGTGAAGAAGACAGACTGAAGAGAAAATCTTCTGCTTCAGACGAAACGTGCATCTTTACTCTGTGATTACTGTGCTGGCAGTGATGAGGAGGACTGTATTGTACTCTTAAGATGAAGAGCAAGCTGAGCCTGAAGGGAAAGCTCTCAATTTACTTGGTGATCTACTATCCAACCCTCACCTGTGGATGAAGGCGGTCAAAATGAGTTTCAGTCGTGGGCGTCTCGGCTCACCTTTAACCCCCAAACGCAGAGCACAGCACAGCACTGATTGTGAAGCCGGTCATCACGGCTCAGAAAGCGTCTGAGGACGGTTGTGGAGGATTAAAAACTCTAAAACAGCGACTAAACGGACCTTTGCAGAAGAGAACGGAGCGTCTTTAGTTTGAGATACAGAAAATAAAGCAAGCAGAGAGCCTCAGCAGTCGGCGGTGGACTGTTCTGTTTGACATCACAGCTGAAGACCGTCAGGACCTCAGAGTTGGTTTGACATTGAGGATTCACACCTTCACTGGGCTCTGGATGGGACTCTGCTCTGGAATTGAGCTTATTATCTGTCTCTCTTACAGTAACACAGTCTCCTAATGAACACCCATGAGCATCAACACACACGTGAACACAGACACACACGTAACACAAAGACAGCCGACAGTCTCAGTCCAATGAGAATCAACACTCCCGTCCCGACACGCGTGTGCGGCAGCGAAGCACACAGACACACGGCAGCTTTTTAGAGTTTTATCTGAACACATTCGGACGTGTTTCGAGCTGTAGGGTGTCACAGTACTTCAGGGAGCGCTGCTTTTAACAGCAACATGATGACCTCCATCCAGGCCGCTGAGACTTCAAGAATGACTGGAGGTCAAGCTGATCCTGTCAGGACGAGTCAAGACACTCGGAGCGCTCGCCGTCTCCTGCTCGCTTTGTCAGAGAGTGAAAAAAGAGCCTCCCCGTCCTCTCTCTGAGAGCTGAAGCCCATGAGAGCTGTGCTAAAAGCAGCTCTTCACGAGATAAGAGTTCATGTAGGACACGAAGAAAGCTGAGAAGGAGGAGGTTTCATGTTATGGTTTTGCAAGATGGTGTACAAAAAGTCAAGATGGCGAGTTGAACTCCCTGAGCGCCCAAATCCTGAAAAAACAGAACACTTACCCCTCGTGACATCGAGTTTCACTTTTATTCAGCAGGGTTTGAGAGCTGCCACCCCATCACGGCGGGTGGAAGCTCAGCAGAGGTGGAAAAGGTTGAGTGAGACGAGTGAAGGTGGAGCTGCTGATGTCAGCGGCGTGAAGCGGCGCTTTGACTGTGCGGGCGTCGCCAAGCACATCTGCTATTTTGGTTAATGTAAGAGCAAAACTGAGGAGTGAAGGTGAGTATGGATTAAAGAGTGTCATGATGAATCAATCATCAATGGTTAGAGAATATTTAATTATTGTGTATTCTCAGTGTTTCCTCTGCTGAAGAATCAAACTCCAGCACAGTGAGCAGACCTGTTCCCAGACGCCTCTCCTCGCCTTGCGCTGCCTCATTTGAATGAACCTCCCACCTGTCTCCCACCTGCACACTGGGCCAGAATCACCACACAGACGAGCATTTCAAGGTCAGGAAGAGGCCGGCGGAGCGGCGCTCGTGCCAGTCGAGCACCAGCACTAACATAAAGGCATCTGAGTCTTCCTTCATCATCCCTGTCTGGCGGTGCATCAGTGTGGATGTGTGCACTTAATTAAGTGGTTTACTTATTCCTGTGACAGCAGTGTGGTGGGATAAATTGGCACTGGGTTCATCATTGTGCTCAAAATAATTCAACTGAAAGTCTGACCGAAAGAAAAACTGCACTCCTGTATCTGTACCGTCTAATTTCTGGTGTAACTCAGGTCTTTTTTGTCAGATTAACTTGTCGTTAGTGGACGTGGGTTTGAACAGGAGGCTCACTTATTAGATATATCAGTGAAACAACACCTACAAGAACACCTGCAAAGATCTTTTTAAAGTGTTCATGCTTGGAGGCTGACTTTCTGCTCCACATGATGAAAAGATCAACATTCTGAGCGCCTGATCAATAGATTACTGATCAACAGCTGGATAAAGGTCATAAACAACAACAAAGTGTCCTCAGTGGAATATTTCCACAAACCTTTCACAGATTCACATTCAGTCATTCATCAGCACAAATGACGAATTTCATAACAAAGAGTTTTACCCAGAGTGCTTTTCATAGGAAGAATAGCCTGAACGTGGAGCTGGAATTATAAAGATAGGAGTGTCGTGTGTGTGTGTGTGTGTGTGTGTGTGTGTTCCTCTCGGGAACAGGCTGAATGTAAAGCTCCTCCAGGACATTTTCTCTTGCTTCATCTTATCAAAAGCAGGAAACTGCGTGTGAGAATAAAAACGAGGGAACAACTCGTAGTATCGGCTTTGGTGGCGATGAACTCGCACGTAGCAGCAGAGGAAGAGGGAGGCGAAGGCGGGGAGGAAGAGCTGTGGTCAAATAAATCTCTTCATATTTACATCTTCTGTTTGCTGTACGGTTTCTCACCACAGTTACAAAAGAAGTAAGACTAAATTATCATAATAGTTTGTTTCACGCGACAGACCAGTAAGACTTCTTTCATCACGGTTTGATGAAGAACATCATGATACTGACACAATGAATATTTAACGGATACTATATTGGTGGCAGTCGGATTCTGCATCATGATTTGTCCTTTTTCGTGGAGCCTGCGGATACATTTCATATTCATTACTTCCTTCAACAAATTGGAGAAAATACTCTGTGATTTGCTGTAATAAACTCCACCTTTTCCATCTGAACTGTGCGCTCCGAGAACAGCAAAGTGACCCGAACATGAAAGTTTCACTGAAAGTACAAACACTCCCGAGTCAAGCCGCACGCTAGGTCGCACAGGCTGTCAGCCACCAAATAGATCTGCCAATCAGCACTTTCTTTGGTCAGTTTTAAAAGAAAACTCAGAGAACTAATTAATATTTATACAATATTACTGCACTTGACAGCAAATAGAAGCCTGTCCCAATTAAAGTGCGCTTCCCTCTACCACTATTTGAGTTTCTAAGAAGTTAGTTATATGCAGCCAACATGCTACCAAAGCTCAGAACGCAGCTGTGTGACTGTCTTTGTCCTCCTAGACTGTCTTTGTCCTCCTGCTGAGGTGCTAATGAAGCTAAGACTGAATTCAACATGTATTTCAGACAAACTTGCTAACAAACTGTGTACAAAGATTCGTTTGGCTGACACCACTGAAGAAAACATGTTATTTTTAGAGGATTGTGCTGGCTTGATTTTGCTCTGCCCTCAGAATCAGAATTGGTTTACCGCCAAGAAAGTTTTCCACACGAGGAGTTCGCTTTGGCGGTTTGCTGCATCACAACAAACACCGCAAGCAGACAGATGCAACGGAAGATGAAAAGCAAGCTCTGCAGGTACAAAATGATATATGAAGAAATTCTAAACTACGTAAAACAATAAGTGTCCAAATATGTCTTGAGTTTGTGAATAGCCCCTGCAAACCTCAGCATGAGACCCTGTTAAGCACTTGGCGTGCAGGCATGGTAACGCGGTCCTCGCCGCCGCCTCAGAGACGTTTCAGCCTCCTACCTCCTCTGCTCTGCTGGAACTGTGCCGAGAACAAGACTCGTTCTGACACCTCGCACAACCTTCACCTCCGCGGGAGAGATGATTGTCTGAATTTCTGCAGAAAAACAGCGTCGAGGAAAGACACAAGCGGCCGGAGAGGAATGTGTTCGGATTTGAGGTAAAAGATTCGATCAATTTCACGGATCTTCTGCAGCTCCTGAAGGCTAAACTGCTCTCTGTTTGTGCTGGTGAATTTACAGATTTAGAATTTATAATCCTGAGCAGAGAGTGAATCTGTGCACAGACTTTACCTCAGTGTAAAATCTGACTCTAAACTGGAATAATCGGTGGAAACACACTTTTCTAACCATAAATCCTATAAGATAAAATGTCTGATTGAATGGTTTCAGATCTGCTGTCACTGTCAGGGCGACGTTTGTGCAGGTTGTTGTCAGTTATTAATGGTGAAATTGTTCTTTATGCATGATATTACTGTAGGTCTGTACTACAAACATGAACGAACACCAGCAGAAACTGTTTGCATCAGACAGACGGCCATCGTGTGTGTTAGCTCCACATCCTCCTCTCAGACCTGGAGAGCGAGCCACTTGGTGTGAGATCCAATTTTTCACCTTGTAAAAGGTGAAAAACAGGAATTGTAAGTCGAGATATTTTATGTTGAGCCTACTTGTTTGTCGTTTTTTTCAACCTCACACAATTTTAGAGTTTCACATCCATGCAGAACAAACACGCAGTGCCCGAAGCGACGGCTTTGATCTCAGGAGGGTTCAGAGCCTCAGAGGTGAAAGTGAATGAATCATCTGAGCGACCTGCAGCTCAGAGCACAATGTGAGGCTCAGATGTCTCTGCAAACAGCAGAATCTAAAGAAGTCCTGCATGCTTTCATCAATTTGTTGCTATAATCACAGCGTCCCCACTGAGGAACACACTGAAAGATTCATGATTTGTTCAGTTTCCAGACGTTAAAAGATGCCAAAAACCGTTTACAGACCAAACAAGAGCAATAAATTATAAACCTTTCAGAAAAACTGCGTGTCAGGTGGATGAAGTCGACTGGATTACATAACAGCAGAGCATTTTTCCAAAATTAAGCTAAATATTGCGTCTTCAGCTGGAACCAATGGGCTTGGAGCTGAGAGCCACGGACAGGAAGTCGCACTGACGGCAAGAGAAATGTTAAATAACACCACACATATGCTGGCTACAATATTTACAGCGTAAAACAGCCTTTCATGTGCTGGATTCTTAAGTTTTAAGGCTCTTACAAGCTAATTTTCATAGCACACCGCGATCAGCTCAACCCAACGGCTGCCTGCTGGAAACATTCATACTGGAAAAAGTGTATCAGGCGTAAAGTCATGTGTGATTTGATTTTGGAGTCCTTAACAATCACGGTCTTATGATAGTACTGTGGGACCTGACCAGTACAACCAGTCTGCTGTCTGCCCCTCTGCAGCAGGTGCTGGGAGGGAAACATTTTACAAATCATAGCTCATATTCAGCGACTGTTTGAGGAATTCAAGTCGACCACTTGAACTTTTGGCTTTTAAAATACTCTAAACTGATCAAATAAAATATTCCACCCACAGTCTTTACCCTCTGATTATAATACTTATGTTCCTCTAACAATGTGCGTACGCTTCTCTTATGACTCACGAGCACGATTAAGTAACTCATTTTTGAGGAAACGGATTCAGATGGTCTGTATTTGGCTTCATGTGTGAAACGGTAACAGCTTTATTTCTGAAAAGTGGGGGAAGAAAAACGGATGACTAACACCTCAGAGATCTCACATCCAACTTGTTTGTCTTTTAAACTTTTCCTGCACAAAACTTGTTCCTTAATGTCACCTTTGTGTGGCACTTCAGGGGCATAAATATGAGGAAGATGGCCGCCTTATGGTTCTTTATAACCGGCAACTGCGGTGACCTTTCAGAGAAAGGCTTCATTACAGGAGACGACAGGCGACGGGAGGCTGGCGGAGAGGTAATCATACCAAACCCTCACACTATATTTGGGCTACAGAAAGCCAGCGTACAGGCTGACTGCAGATAGACTGGACGTGTGCACAGGCATGTAATGACACACTGCGTCTCACTTTGTCTCACACTGTGTCTTCTTCAGTCTCGAGTCGTCCTCAGAAGTGTCGTCATTATTTCAGGGCTGTTATCTGCTGTTCCTCTGTCTCCTCAGTGAAATCAGGTGATGTCTTTCATCACTGTGAACTAAAAGGAAAAACAGTTTACGTCTCTCCTTAAAGGTGAACTCCACTGGTTTGACGCCTCGTCGTGTGTTTCCAGGTGTTGTGGAGTTCTACTTTATATGTTTTAAAAGTAGTTTAAAGCCTGTAGTGTCTCACAGGGAGCTGTGTGATAAATGTCCTCAAGTGATGTCACTTGAGTCAGTGTCACTTGAGGACTACAGGTTGGAAACTGAAGTTAATCTGTTGGTGTGCAGTTAGAAAGAAGAGAGCTAACCAGCCCTCTGGCTCCTCAGCTCTGCTGCAGGCTACATTAGCTGCTGCTAGCACAACACACACCACAACCTCTGACTGAACTGCCTGGGGTCTAGCTGCATTGTGGGTAATATAGGTCCAGGTTTTGACAAGAAAGTGTGAAATGAAATGTTTCTGCTGCATTGGTTTGTTCCTTTTCCTTTGAAACCGTCCATTGTGTGTCAGGCAGTTTGTGTGATGCTAAACTGGTGGAGGAGTAGATATTTGTATCACAATAACAAAGATAACAGTTGATGTTAAAAGGTAGAGATGAATACTGAACTCAGAAATGGCAACACTGACTGGGACGTGAGGATCACAAGCTGTTAGAACTGAAGACGTGAAGTATAAATGATTATAGTTTCTTAACTTGTGAATTTGTGGTCACTCAGCATGAAGGCAGCCGTTTGTCTGGAGGCACTGAAGTTAACAGTTCTGTTAAACTGGAGTTCATGACACCGGTCACCACGCAGCTCGTTATCAGTAATTATCCTGATGGATTTCATCACGTTAGCACCACCTTTCTGTAAAAACATACCAGTGAGAAACGAGAGGCCAAAGGGTCAAATCATGAAGCGTTCTCATCATTTCACATCTGCTCCTTTTCTAAAGACTATGTTTGGGAAAGAGGCTCTATGGTGCAGTCATGTGACTGTGGCCACTTCACCAAAATCTGCTCTCAGCCCAGCAGTGGACCTGGAGGCTTGGCGGTATTGATTTTACTGGAATCACCAGCAAGTGCAAGAGTAAGTCAAGGTTTTCTTACTCGGCAGCCGCCTGACATTGATTTCTTTCTCCTGATAAGTCACTTAGAAAATTGCCTTCCCTCCTCAGTTCATACATTCAACTTTCTTCCTGTAATGGATTTCATGAGTGACAGAGTGACTGAAATGTCCAGGCTCGCTCTGTTATCCATCAGGGCTAAGTGGTTATTCTGCCTAAACGAGCAGACATATAGAGGAAAATGACAGCGTATCTGAACATGCTGTTATTTTGTTTTTCCATATTAGCTGCGACAACCTTCCGTGGTCAATGTTCTTTTCTGCTCCACCACATATGACTTTGCCTCCCTCTGCGTCAGCCTCCTCATCACTCCCACTCTGACAGGACGAGCTGGGCCTCAGATCTTCCCCGGTGACTCTCCTCCTCCTCCTCCTCCTCCTCCTCCTCCTCTCTCTCTGCTTCTTTACTGTCTGCGACCGTCGCTCATCCCTCCATCCTATTACACCTGCTCACAAAGAGGGACGGCGAGCGAGCGGGCGAGCGTCAGAGGATGGAGATCGAGATTGAAGAGGGACTGAAATGTCCCGTTTTAAAGAGCGCTGTAGGTGGTGAAGAGGTAAAGGTGTCTGGCTGAATTATAATAAGGTCTGGAGAGGACAATGGCAGTTCATTACACCATCTGAGGAGGAGTTCGTGTGTGACGGAGGGAGAGCGGCGTGAGCTATGCAAAGCCATTTGGTCAGTCCTGAGACAATTTTCTGATTAGTGAAATACCGTCATTACACAAGATTGTTAGCATTACAAATATTAACAATTAAACTTTGGCAATCAAGCCGGCAATTAGCCTTGAAGCATCTCTTGATGTGGCCAGTAGAGATACTTGTAGGATACTAAAACAACAGAGGCTCCAACAAATGATTTCCCTCTGCGTCCGTTCTGCATTAAATCTGTATGTTTCCACTTCCTCATCACTGTCGTCCACAGCTGGTGAGTCAGACCGGAACCCTGTAATCAGCCAAACAGCGGTATTATACGCCTGCAGAGCTGCTGATTACGTCTAATAACAATGTTTTTGAACATTTAAACTCTGCAGTGTGGCTCTTCAGAGGGCAACACTTGGTGGCCCGTCCATCACTTTGGTTCAGAAATATCTCAACAACTATTGGATGGATTGGCATGAAACTGAGTTCAGACATTCGTGTTCCCAGAGGATGAATCCTAAAAACTTTGGTGATCTCCTGACTTTTCATTGATCTACTGCAACAAGCAATTAGTTTATATTTCTGAGTCATACCAAACAATTAGCCCATCACACACAAGTTATAACATCATTCTATACACTTTCAAATAATATTATATTATATTAAATGATAAATTCTACAGCAAATAGCAGAAGAAAGAAAGAAATGCTACGAGACTTCACCCTGAAAAAGAGGTTTTTGTCTCTCATCTCTCAGGCTTTCTCCAACTGACTGCTTCACTAAATGTTTCACACGTAACCGCCTGATGTTAGCATGCTAACACGCTAAGTTAAAATGGTGGTCAACCTGCTAAACATCAGCATTAACGTTGTCATCATGAGCATGTTAGCATGGCACACTGCCATGATGCTTTATACATTTAGTTCATCAGAATCAAACTTTGGATTTTTAACTTGTTTTTCTACACTTTACTTTCTCGATGACATATTTTCAGGCGTGTTGAACTTAATGCATTTATGAATTTAAGTGCAGCAACACCTTCGACCTTCAGACCTCCCCTCTCTTTCCTCCTCTGCCTCTCACAAACACTCACAGCTAACTCCTCACTCATCTCTGCACCTGTGGAACAGATTGTGCTCCAATTACCATGTTTTCTGGAAAACTACATACAGTCTCATAGCAGGAAGTGGGATTATCAGACGTGTGTGAATATGAATGAATATCTTTCTGTGAGGAGGGAATTAACAGGTTAGAGCAAAATTCAGGAAAAGGTGAGAATAGCTTTGGACCTCAAACACAACCTGGTGATCTGTTCTTGGTTTCATTTACTGGTGTGTGTGTATGTGTGTGTGTGTGTGTGTGTGTGTGTTTGTGTGTGTGTGTGTGTGTGTGTGTTTCTGGAGTAAATGGCATCACGTCCACACACCTCCAGCAGCTCCACTAGAGTCTGATGACAGAAAATGTTTCAGTAACTGGCACCATGGAATCACTCTCCAATCTGCTTCTCTGCTGGAGAAACTCCCCACAGCGTCGCCATTACTCGCTCCACTTTCATGCAAACAGCACAGCCAGGGACACTGCAAGGCATTCTGGGACTTGTAGGACATCAGGGAATTTGTCACACCATGACAGTAAAAGCACGACCTCATTGTGGAAACAAACAACGTCCTTTTGGAGGTTACTTCACCAAATAGTCTCTTTTAGTCACTTGGTCTCTACATGCAAACTTTATGCATCTCCCTCACATCAAGATATTTAATTGTCATGTTTGCAAATCAAGTTTTTAATTGAGTCAAAAGTTCTCTAAAAATGTAAAGGCTACAAAGTAAACTGCACATCTCTTTGCCCTTCAGGGCTTCACAGCTTCCTTCCAGTCACCTGCTTCATTTGCTGCTCTGTGGCTTGAGTGACAAATGAACACTTAAAGAGTCAAATGGGCGCGATTGTTAACCTGAGAGGCCGGCCGCCTGACACCAGGTACATGGTTAATTACTGTGAAAAGAGCTGTTTGGACTCAAGGACATCTCCACTCCTGTGACTTTGTGTCGTGCTGTTAAAGAAGGTGATGAGCAGGAACATTTGTCTTCCAGGAGCCGAAGGCTGGACACCAAAATATGGCAAAACAAGACAAGTGGATCCAGCTGTCCACTGACTCTCTGTGCACTTTTATTTTGGATTTATTTCTCCTGCGTCTGACTCGGCCTCTTAGCTCCAGTGAATGGAAAGCTTCATGCAAACAATGATATGTTAGGTGTTGCGCTTCCGGCTTTGTGTCTTTCTCCTCTTTGCGGTTTCACCATGACGAGTCGGCTCCATAAAGAAATGTTTTTTCCAGTTTGATGTGGAAGAACTTGACTGGCCTACACAGAGTTCTGACTGCAGCCCCGTCCATCACCTTTGAGATGAACTGGATCCAAATGGGAACGAATCCCTGCAGCAGGTTCTACATGTGATGGAAAGACTGCAACCAGAGGAGTGGGCCACTTTCACATCTGCTTCAGGTGTCCACATACTTCTGGCCATGTACTAAATTATTCTTTCTTCTGGTGTGCCAAACAGTATCCACCTGTTGGAGAAGGTAACCCTTTGTGATTGTTCGAGTTTACTGTCAGTCTTTCATTATTTCCACTCGTCAGAGCTCCTCTTCGACTCCTCATCATCAGGTGAGCTTGTTTGAATCTCTTGAAGCTCCACCACCAAGTATTCTTACATGCACCCTCTGCAGAACTGATTACTTAGACTTTGTATTTATAGAAAATGTTTAACGCTTTGCACTCCTGAGCTACAGCTTTTCTCAAAATGCTTCACTGAGGCGCTCCCTCCTACGGCGTCCCCTGCGGGTCATTAAAGACACTGATGCATTTTTTTGTTGCTTTCAGTTTCATGAGCACACTCTGGGATTTAACTGGTGCTTTACCAGTTCAATTGTGACCCGCTGCGATCGTTTTCTGCTGCGTCACAGGTCTCCTTTGTCGCCTCCCACAATGCCTCACTGTGAACCACTGAACGCTGCCGGTGGATTAGGAATCAAATCCACAGCAAATGTGAAAGACAACTTGGCGACAGTGGCTTATTGGGAGAGTCTGCACTTCACTCAACCAACATGTTAGACTGGAACGGTGACAAGTCGCTCTTTCATTAAATCCACAGCACAAAGCTCCCACAGAGGGCACCGCACTCTCGCTCCCCCACTTCTGGCAGAGTGCGAAGCTAAAACCCGACAGACTGTGAAAAGACTCGCCGTCACACCACAGAAGACTTCAACCGGCCTAAAAACCAGCACTGCAGTGAGAAGCAGCTGAGACTGCAGCGTCTCAGAGTGTGTGTGGGCCACACAGACGTGGTTGTTATTATAGATCATTGATATCATCATCAAAGCTGCAGTGATAAGTACTTTTATATCAGCGCCGAACGAATGACAAAATAAATGTCACCGCTTTAATTCAAATAACTCTGTGAGGTCAAAATATGTCAGAGTTTGTATTCTGCTGCCTTACATGTCTAATAATCATGCAGGAGGTCACAGATTTGAATCATGTCTCACAGCATGTCTGTGTGTACTCGACTTAAACAATTAAGCTTTCTGTTATCAGACCGTAGATCTGGATCAGGAGCCTGTTGCACCGGCTGAATGTAAAGTGGATCAGAGCTTTGAGCACAAAGTCAACTTTGGAGCATCGCCGCAGAAGTTGGTAAACTAACTTGTTCCTGCATTAAAATGGACAAGTGAGACTTAAAGCAGCTCCCCTGAATCCAAAACATTCAACAAGCGGCCGACCAGCTCCTCTGAGTCCAATCACAACCTTAAAGCCACTTTGGCATTCATCAGGCTCAATTTATTCATAGGAGTGTGGTGGCGGTGGCGTGGCGCGAGACAGATAGAAGCGGCGGCAGCGAGGGTCATTACCAAACATCTCAGACAGACATCGCGGGGATCGTTGTAGTTATTGATCTGTCTCCAGAAGCCTCAGCGAAGCCCGGCCTCGCCGTCCAAACTTGGCTCCAATTGGCCGGCAGGCGTCCGAGGTCCAGCTGTCATCTAGTTTGCATACAGAGTGAGGGAGTGCGGTGCATAATGACCACGAGAGGAGCGTCGCCGCGGCGGAGCAAGCACATACAGACTGACAGAGAATGCTTTCGACCTCAATTATAATATGCAGATGGGACGACGCTGGAAAGACAGAGACAGAGGAGGATGAGGAGGGAACCAGGCGGGTGGAATTTATGCGCCGGATCAGAAAGATCCAGATCTTTTTAGAAATACTCGTTCAAAGAGGAGGAAGGTAGAGCGACTGAGAGGGCGACGTGGGGGAAATGAAAGAGATGTCGTGCAAATAAGTTAGTGGTAGTTTGGGTGAAAAGAGGTGGCGGCGCTCGAGGAACTTTTCAGATCTTTCACTTTAGCAAAAGAAGCAAAACCACAACGTAGAACTGCTCAGTTACCCGACAAACCGCACGAAAAGACTAAAACCAGCAGCGAAGCATCGACTAACGAGAAGCACGCGTGCATCACAGCCTGATAGATGAGCCTCCTCTGAGCTCCATTAAAAACACATCAGCCAGCCTCACTGTCGTCCCTTCATCACCATGAACACACACACGCCGTCCTGCCGCCACAAACGCTCACTGCAGCACCAAATGTGGATTCATCCGCTGCTGAAAATAGTCCCAAGCAAATGCACTATTTCCTCCCGTTTCCAGCTGTTTCAGGTCGTGAGACTGAAAGATTTAAACCGTCCTCGCTGTTCTCGTCTCACGTCCTTAAACATGTGATGAAGATAAATTTTTACTTTCAGTCATCAAAAATAAAGGACACTGTCCTTTGCTGTTAACGTTGCTTTGGGCTCAATTTCAGTTTGGGAAAATATCAGATTCACAGAGCTGATGGCTGAGAGCTCACCACAGCAACCAAAGAGCCGTTCAATGACACCTGGATGAATGAAAAGTGGGGGGACAGCTGGTCACTATAGCTGTCAATTACATGTTGAGGAGGACAGGAAAATGTCTCTGTGAGATGCAGGATGTAAAAATATCAAAGTGCGGTATTTAAATCCACCTGAAAGGCGGCGCTGATGCAGGAAGAGGCAGGCGGGTCTCGAAATGAAACTGTAAGGAGGCTTTACGAGGTGAGAAATGTCTGGAAGGTCTGTTAGTTTATCAGAAATTTGCTCCAAATGAACTGAAGGTAAATTCTGAGAGAAAAGTAACGACATCATAAAAGTAATGAGGACTGGAGCGTCCGTCCAATCATCGGGACAGCTGTGGTTTGATCACTGTCCTGCTGTCCTGCTGTCCACATGTTCAAGTATCCTTGAGAAAGATGCTGAACGCCAAATTGGTCCTGATGCTGTGCCATCAGAGTGTGCGCGTGTGTGCGCCTTGTGTGAAAGGGCGAACGCCGGCTCGTGCTTTGAGTGGTCAGACGAGAACACACGCTTCAGTTACTGCTCCTTTCAACATGGCAGACAAACAGGAAACACTTCGCTCTGTGTGTTCATGTGAGACTCACGCATCACACACACGGAAACGCCGCACACGAGCCGCCACATGTGGAAAACCTCAAGAGTACGGCATGTCATCACTGGGCGGCCTTGAAAGAGCATTGATTGATTTTTAAGTGTGTGTGAGCGTGTGTGTGTTTTCCACCACTGGACCTTGCACATTTACACTGAAGAGCCATTTGCTCCCAAGGCCTCCTGGGAAAAATTTCCATGGCAAACACACACCGCTCAACACTCACATCCGGTCCTTCATAGCTCTGAAAACATGACACAGTGTGTGTGTGTGTGTGTGTGTGTGTGTGTGTGTGTGTGTGCGTGCATGCTAATGGTCACGTCTCTTCACCAGGACTGATTTTCAGACGTGAGCGGGCGGATGTTTCTGAACGAGGATGTTTTTCTTAAGTGTAGAATTTTTTGGAAAGCAGGGACGTTTCTGAAACGAGCGCACTTCTTTGAAGAGTGAGTACAGTTTTCATCAGCGCTTTGGGGCCATTTTTTGAGAAGCGGGGCTGGATTTGGAAAGCGAGGACGTTTCTGTGCAGTGAGGACATCGTGTCTTCTGCACACAGGCCTGTTTGACGGTTTAGACTCGGTTTTACAGTGAAGTCTGGATTCAGCTTGAGGCTAAAATTAAGTTCAGGAATGTATTCTGTCAGTCAGGGTCCTCATAAGTATAGAACACAGCTGCCTGCGTATGTGTGTGTGTGTGTGGCCTAAATATTTATGCTGAGGCCTGTTTGCATTTTCAGATGCCTGAGGCAGGATTCAATACATGACACACACACGCACACACACTGCCTGTTGCTGTGTGTCTCACTGTGTGATACGCATACAAACACACACCTGTTGAATTAAGTAGGACACTAAAATTCGTGCTGCTCCGGCGTCCCTCACTGAGGAGACAAAGACATCAAAGCGTGTCGGCCATAAGCTGCGGTTGTTTCTCCAAGCCTCCGTCTTTGTCTCTGAGCCTCGTCGCGTCCCGCGTCTCGGAGACGTCTCGTGAAATCGGACAGTTGCATAGAGATGCATCTCTATTCCGACAGCGCCGATCCTCCAGTGAGCCCCCATTACTGTGCTGGACATGGTTGCTAGGAGATCTGCGCTGAAACGGCGAGGACTCGGTGTCCATCTGTATGCAGCACCACGTTAGACTGCTTTCATTTGGACAGCTCTGCCTTTCTTACAAGTCTGCTGATGCCTTTATACTCGTGCTCCTTTCTTTGCTTTAATCATGAGGTATGTCCCTCTCCTGACCGTGTGTGTGTGTGTTTGTGTGTGTGTGTATGTGTGTGTGTGTGCGCTCTGCATGCCTCCATTATGGGGCCTGGATTGCTGATTAGCTCACAGACACAATATGGCCAGAAACAGAATGGGTCATTGAATCCCCCAGCAGAGCCAAAATGGCTGCTCTGGTACAACTTGACACCATCTGAGTGGCTGGGTTCCCCTGTGTGTGTGTGTGTGTGTATGTGTGTGTGTGTGCGTGTGTGTGTGTGTGTGTGATGGAGAGAACAGAAAATGAGTATTGAGTCGATTTACAGTTAAAAAAATCTCCACTTCCTGCTTCACTCTTATTCCACGAACAATGAGAAGCAGCTGCATAGCACAGTTAGCACGAGGCTAACAGCATCTCTACAACACAAACAGGGTTTTCCAGCACACAAGTCGGACGTTTTTCTGCTTTTGCTGCACCACGACGGCATCGGGCAACACGCCGCTTGAGCCAATCAAGTTCCTGTAAGATGACTTTGCAGTATTTCGCAGAATCCCGTCTAAAGCGAGGTCTCTGAACACCAGCGAATGAAAAACAGCTTGAATTTAACACCGACAACCAGTCAGCTGTTTGACCATGCTGGACTCAGGTGCGTCCACGTGCATTTAAAGCCGCGTCCACACTCTGCGGCATTTCCTGCACATCACCGGACGAGCTGGTGGAGAAACTTTTAAACCAACCGAGAGCTCCGGCAACACGGATGAAGGAAAGCGGCTGAGAGTGTTGAGCTGAGAGCCTTCAGGCCTGAACGTGGAAGCAGAGGAAACGTGATTAAAGCCTGTATTTCCCATCACTTACTTCTCCATTAGGGAGATTAATGAGGGCCGTGCAGGCCGGGGACGCCGGCTCCACCGTGAAAAATGATGCTATTACCTGTTTGGGATGAAAAAATAAGTGTGTAAGTGTGTGCGTGTGTGTTTTAGAAACTCCTGGTGTACGATTCACTGCCGCTGCTGCTGGACGAAAACTGGCTCAAAAACATGTTTGTGTACTTTGTGTACTTTGTGTGTGTGTGTGTCAACGTAGGTCAATTAGTGTGTGTACATGTTTATGTGAGGTGTGTGGGCTGGGCGGGTCGTATGTGTCAATCAATCTGTCGTGTGTCAACACACATCACTCTGTGACGGACTGCTGGAGAGCCAGCAGGTGAGTGTGTGTGTGTGTGTGTGTGTGTGTGTGTGTGTGTGTGTGTGTGTGTGTGTGTGTGTGTGTCTGTTGTGCTGTAGTCGAGCCCCTGGTCTGATAGCACAGTGAGCTGCTCTCTGGTGCAGATAAGACTCTGGCTTCACGCTGAGGTGAACGTTCAGGACCGGAGCTTCTGCTGAGGACGCTGAGGTCGTGTCCTCGTCACTCTTTCTGGATTTTGGGAGTTTTAAGAGAATCTGAAATGAATTCATATCGCACAGAAACACATGAGGGGTTTGGAGGATGATTCTCATATTTTAGCAGCTTAATATGTAAAACCAAAATGGAAAAACTTTACTTTAAATGAACTAATAAATTTAAATACCATTAAATCCGTGGCAGAGGCTTTGAAACGTCATTAAGCACCACTTTAGAACAGAACACCCTTTACAAAGGATTATGGCTTTATTACTGCTTAATAAATCGTATCATTGCTTTATAATAAATGACCTCTCTAACCAATCAGCAAACATCAGTAAACTAACTGCATTAATCAATAGTATATATGTATAACAGGGTCGCTCATAGCGCCACCCAGCTCTCATTTTAGCCTCTTTTAGCTCCCTGTTTTGGTTCTAAAGCACATTGACTGGTTCGGTCTCGCTGCTCCACTACTTCCTGACCATGTCGAAATGGGTCAAAGCTCATCACGGTCCATCCTTCTGTTCATCCATCCTCACATCTCCCTCTCCAGCAGTGACTCTGTGAACTACCCACCTCCTCAATCAGCGCCGCCCACAGATGGATGATTATCCTGCATCACTGTTACTGTCTGTGTGACCTCGAAAAAGAACCTGAAAGACGACATGACGGCTGCTTTTTCCATCTTTCTGATGGTGATTAAGGGACAGCGAGAGGCTGGAAATACAGTCACGTTAGCAGCTCTGCGAGGCTGTACACCAGCACAGCCATGGTGGGAGCTAAATGCTAACATTTAGCAGGTGTGACGCTCACCATGTCCACCATGTTACTGTAGCAACGTTTACAAATTAGCACAGGAATGTCATCGGTTTTGCATGTTTTCGATCATAAAACAAAGTATTGCACACATTGAAATTTTAGTCTGATGATGAGATAATTTCACATTTGATGTTAAATTTTACTTCTACTGCAAATATTCAGCTCACACAGGAGCTATTAGTGATATTCAAGTGTTGTATTTAAAGTTCTGAATCCTATTTTGATGTTTTGTAAATGTTATTTTACCTGCTGGAAAAGGGGCAACGCACCTGAACTACTCTGCCTTAAACACACACACAGGAATGCACCATCCATGCACAAACTTAACACACGGATGACGAGGAAAGAAATAATCAGGCTGCCGGTGTGTTCATGTTACGGACGACCTTGTGTGCTTTGAATGGATGAGCACGAGGGGGCAGGGGGTCGCGTTCTACAGCCCGGCTCATTATCTGACAGACGAGATGTCGGACTGATGACTGAATGGCGAGGTGGGCTTTTAAAACGAGGCTCCATTCAGCCTGCAGACCCTCATAGAGCAGCAGCAGCAGCGGCAGCAATGACTGAAACGGTAAGTATGTTCTTACACTACCAAGAATAGACTGAAAAACACGCTCTCGTTATTGAAATTAACAAAGAAAAAATAGATGTGCTGGGTATGAAAATAATGAAACCTAAGAAAAACACGTCGGAAATGGCCGAGGTGCTGAAAGCAGAAAGTGGGAGAGAAGAAACGGTGTGAGAGGAAAATTATGGGGGAGAGGAGTGATGACAGACGCAGGCGAGACGATGGGAGGGGGAGGAGGAGGAGCAGGATGAAGATACAAAATAGAAGCTAAAAAAAATAAAGAAAATTATATTTCAAAACAAATGTGCACACATAGCTTAAGAGTCTTCTGCTGTCCACTTACTTTTGGCCAGGTAGAGTATTTTTCATATAAGCAAACTCATCCATATCTGATGAATTAATAATAAAGTCACACATTTTCTATAAGCCGCCATTACTGTAGTTTTTCACCTGGAAATAATACGCATTCCAGACTTTTCCCTGACTTTCCAGCCCAATAATTACAAACTGACTCCAGAGCAGAAAATCACCTCAGTGTGCTGCTGACAAATCTCCTCCCTGCATGTGAAGCGTGTAACATGTATCACCAATAAAGCCACACGTGTTGGCTTGATTGCGATCTCTCGCTGCGAGGAGGCTCAAGGTGAGACTATATGATCCTAATTTGCTTAATGACACGCACGGCGCCAGGCGACGGCGGAGCGGCGCGCGAGGTTATTACAGATTCACACGACGACGGACGCAGGACGGATGCCTGCGAGATTGAAATCGGTGAAGTGAGAGCGATGGCAAATTGAAAAGAGAGGGAGGAGGAAGAGGAGAGCAGGAAGCTGGTGCTGCAGCTCTGCTGAACACGGAGGAGGAAGAGAAGCCGGATGAAGGCGAAATCCAATAAAAGCTGCAGACAGCCTGAAGGAGGCAGCGCTCCCAGCGGTCAGGAAGCTCTGACAGACGGCAGCTCGGCGGATTTTCAGGGGAAATCAGAGAAAACCGAGAGCTTGAAACACGGGTTGCATCAGCTGGCTGGACTGTCTGCGCTCGGCTGAACTTTTCTGAGCAAACTCATAAACTGATCTTTCACTTAAAAACATGATTTGTGTCAAATCTCAAGCGACTGTGATACAATATGTTTATATATATTTCATGTCACTGCAACTGTTAACCTTTGTGTGTCTGTTCCCCTTTAAAACAGTACAAATATCACTCACAATGCCTCCTCAAAGGTTATATGTTTCTATGAGCTGTCAGCATTCATGCATCATTTTGAGAGGCCCGGGAACATGAATGAAATCCAAGTTTAAGAATGCTGAATGAACCCTGCCGGCTGGTAACGATCAACAGGATTATGATGCTCCAACCAAAAAGTCTGGACTGTTAAACATGAGTAAAAGCAGAATTCAGTCATTTCCAATCAAACTGACAGTTTTCTGAAGTCTCTCTGAGTCCATGTGTTCACCTCCTTGATCCAATCATGTGTTCACAAAGTGATGAATCTATATGTTTTACACAGCGTCCCACGATGAGGAGGAGCAGACTTTGCCCCTGACCTTGACTTAAAGGTCACACAGTGAGGGATGTGAGCCTGAGACGCCTTTACTTTCCACACAAACACGTCTGAACGGTGAAAAATAAAGACTAAAGAGAAAGGAGGTGTCGCAGAGCAATGGAGGAGAGGAGGAGCTGGCAGGGGAAAGTTTGAGAGAGTCAAAGAGAAAAGACGGGATGAGGCGGAGAGAGAGAGAGAGCTCGTCTTTGTGTGCGACTGCCAGTCAGCAGTGCAGCAGCCATCTGGCTGATGGGTAAACAAAAGCAATGATTAGAGTCCTGCTAACATCGCTAATGACACCGGGACACTCAGCACGCCACCGAGCGCGTGTGTTAATGTGAGATAAAGTGAGTTTATGTAACACGGTGACACACAAGAAAGACAAAAATAGAAGTGAGAAAAAAACAACAACAAACAAAAAAAGCTCCACCAGCTGATTTAACCAAAATCCCCCTAAAAGTACAGTTGACCTCTGCATCCAGATGCTAAACTCGACTTAGAAACTTGGGTGAGGACGGTGGTGGAGAATTTCAACTCCAGCCCGTTAACGAGCAGCGGCCTTTTGGCGAGTCATTACAAATTCATGCTGTGCAGCCAAACTTAGTTCAAACCCACCGAACTTCATCTCAGATTCTAGAGGAGATCCCAGAGTCTCCAACACTGAATCCACCAGACAGAATTCTGGATGAAATGATGGACTAAAGTCTGGAATAATTCAGTTTTAAAGGACAGGTGCAGCCACCAGAAACGACGGCTGAACAGAAAATGTCCCCGTGTCTCTGAATGCGCCTGCAGAGCGTCTTTAGTACCAACAACTTTGAATTCTCTCTCACATCGACCAGGAATAACAAAATAGCTTCAAGGAAGTATAAAGACATATGATGCAGAAGAACAGGATGAGCACAAAGCCCAACCTGTCTGACTGTTATGATCATTAATTATTATGACATCTGCCAAGTCGAGTCTTCCTCGACTGATTGTCGGATTAGCTAGCATCATGCCAATCTTCCCAATTCTAACTCATATAACCACGAGCTGAGACAAACAGCCTGTTTTCAGCTTTGTTCCATGAGGCTTTTTAAAGAGTTTATTGAGCTGAAGGAGGAGAATTTTCCTTCAGCTTATCACAAATATTTAACATCTGGAGATACATGGTTTTCACAGGACAGGAAGGGTATGAAAAAGTCAAAGCTGTCAGACAAACAGACCGGAGTAAAAAGGAGAACATTTACGTCTGAGAAAGTATAAATTAGAGTATAGTATAAATTAGAATTACTCAAGTAAAGTACCTCAAAAGTGTACTTCAGTACAGTACTAGAGTAAAGGTATTCAGTAAAATTCCACCACTGGGAACAGACGTTGCCTGATGTCAGCAGCATTAAGTCCAATCAGCCGCTGAGCTGACGGCTGGAATGAGAACCTGCAGGCGGCTCGGCCTGACGGGAAACCCTCTGCAGATGTGTCTCAGAGACACCACCACACAAACAGACGACAAACGGATGTGTGCACGCTTCATTCACACCTGAACAAAAAGGTGGAAGAAGGTGAGAAACCAACATCTCTGGGTGTGTGTGTGCATATAGAACGAACACGTCTTCACAGCTTCTGCAGGCTTGAGTCGACAGCTCTCCACTTCCTGCAGCAGCAGAGCCGAGGCTTCTTTGCACAGCTGCAACACTTCTATTTTCTTCCTCCCCGAGCTCCTCCAGCACCACCATGTAATATAGATTTGAGGGACACCCGGCCTGTCAGTGATGGAAGTCGGCCCCGGCCGAGCAGAACCGCACTGACTATAGAGCAGAAATGTCTTCCTTCCCCGCTGTGATCCCTGCAGGCTGGAGTCTGGAGTCAGGTCAAAGCAGGGCAGCACGTCAGACGGCCTCCGATCCTCTGCTCCCTCCCCGACGCCCAGTTTCTGCTCTTTTCTCATCCGTCCAACAGAACGGGAGACGAAGCCACTGAATCACTCGACTCCGGTTATCCCGGCTTAAATTTAGACGCAGAGGGACGCTGAGGGCTTTGGACAGTCTCACGTCCTCGATCGAGCCTTCAGAGCACGCTCAAACACAAGATGGAAGACACAAATAACCACATAACAGAAGCACTCAACCAGCTCTGTTCACAAAATAATAACGCAGCACACTCATGTTTTTCCGCTTCATCTCCGCTTGTTGCTCGAGTCTGATGAGAGCTGCCATGAAAACAGAGATGGATTCATACAGAACATATGCTCAGGCAATAAACCTCTTCATGGTGATCACTGCTGCTGCTCTGAGGAGATTTCTGATTTCTTTTATGTTTTTTTAAGTTTCTGGGTTGTGAAGACATAAAAAAAACCTTTGGATTTGTGGAAAAGATGCTCTGAAATGAGGCTTCAGTCATCATCTGGAGAAACAAGCGAGAGTGATTTCAGACACAACAGGCAAACAAGACCTGTTTCTCAGCTCATCCAAAGCTATTTTTAAAGGCTTTGCAACTCCAAATCATCATAAACAGCTCTTCACGCAGCCACAGTGACCACCGTGACGAGGGTTTCTCTTCGTATCCATCCCTCCTCACAGAGCAGCTCTCTTCAGACATCAGCAGCACGTCAGGATCCCACAGAATTCATGTTAACGTGTGACAGCCTAACTGTCGACGCATTCACTACGAAACTGCAGCCTCAGAGTGAAAATGCAGCTCATTCATTTTTCAAAAATTGGATTACGAAAAGGCCCTCGAGTCAAGGAGGCAAACAACATAATTAGCCGCCCATCCAGAGGCTGAAGAAGCAGCAAACACACTCTGGAAGCAAGTTTCACACTCCATGACTTGAGGGCCTTTCTGAAATCCAACTTTGAAAGCTGCGCACGAGACATTAGAACAAAAGGCAAGGTCAGACGCCGCTGCAGAAGGAGGAGGCTATAGATGAGAAAACAATACACGGGAAACTGAAGCATGCATGAAAACAAGTCTGTAACCATCAGCGTAAACACAGGCTTCACATCCACGAGCTCCAGGCTCCTGTCAGCCGTGTCCCCCGGCGCAGGCGCTCCCAGCTCGGGTTAGAGGCAAGGCCACGCCAGCCTGCATCTGGACCGACGCCACGGCGAGGCTGTGTTCACAGCCGCCGCTGAAACTCACACAATTCACATATTTTCCTCAACGTGTGGCGCAGATCCCAGGAGGGGCTTTCAGATGGGCCAAACAAATATGTGGAGAAAACCAAAACTTAAAAAAATAACACGTGACTTTCATCACAAAGCGCTGAATGAGAGCGCTGAGGTTGCTGTGAAGTCTGATTCAAATCAGCAAATTAATGAAACTTCAGGGAAAACATCGTAATTTGTGCAGAAAAATGAGCGAAAACGCAGCCTGTTCATGTTTGTGTCTGAAAACTCAACCATTTCCAGTGTGAAGCTGTGATCCTAAAGCCTTTTCAGACGTGGAACATGCAGCACCGCTGAGAGAACAAAAGTTATGAAAGAAGGAAAAAGGACGTTTCTGTTGGCTGATGGATTCTGGAGCTGATGTCGCCGCTGAAGCGAGAGACGCTCGCCTCTCTCAGTGAATTCAATGACACATTTTCTCATCAGCGTCATAATTCAGCTTGTTATGGAGCAAATTCTGCAGCCTGTTTTCTAAAGTCTGACGGCCACAAGCAGTAAATGACAGGCCTCTCATTTAATCCGTTTGCTCACATGCTGCATGCCTGGAAATTCATTTACTCATCCGCACAGTTGGTGTCAACATTAAAAAATGGAGGCCGAGGCTGTTGGTCTGATAGTTACTGTGGCTGAGTGAGCAGCTTCATATCTGATCTGAGAAGAATCTCACATTAAAACGGCCTCACAGTGTTTATTAAAGTCTTGACTTTTATTCCCTTTAATAGCTGGAGATTATTGCAGTGATCCTGTCAGGAAATACATTTCACCTCGTGCTCGCCGACTTCAGGCTTGAAATACAGAAATGTTACAGGTCACGCCATCGACCAGAGCGCTAATTCAGACCTGAGGCCGACATGTTAAATTACAGTCAGATTAAAGGCGTGCAGGTCTGAGAGGGGCTTCACGGGCTGTGCGTGTGTGTGCGTGTGTTTGCACATGTGTGTGCGGTCATGATGTTCATGATTTTGTGGGTGAGCGTGACTCTGAGCCGCCCGCCGCAGTTAGAGACGCTCCGAACCGACTGATGAGGTGATTCAAAGAAAACACAGAGGAGAGCATGTGCCAACACACACACACACACACACACACACACACACACACACACACACACCTGGTTTGATTTTACACACAAACATGAGCATGGACATAAAGACTTTACTGTACGCACTCACACACACTGTGCAGAGAAAGGTCAAAGGTCGACACTAACGAATTCCCATGAGGAAAATAACAGCAGCACACACACACACACACACACACACACACACACACACACACACACACACACACACACACACACACACACACAGGGCCCATAGAGGCCAAAAGGTTGCTTCTGTGTAATTCTAGAAATAATTGGTTTGAGTCAGGAGCTAAATGAGTTGCTGACATTCTGCCTGTTAGCAGATCAGCTGACTGCTGCACACCTTCAGCGGTACCAACATGTCTCTGCTTTACGACCACGCAGAGACGTTTACACAGGTGACCGAGCACCTTTGCTCAGGTGACGGACATGCAGGAAGACGCAGCGCGGTTTCATACAGATTAAACGTTTTGAAGCTTTGCCTGTTGGTCCTACATGGTTTCCTGCAGGTCTTAGTCAATGATCAGTGATTTCAGACTTATTGAACCCTTTTATGGTTGTGTTTAGGTGCTCGTGTGATGAAAGAGATCATGTCTAATACAGAACTCTGGACTCCAGGCTTTCCAGTTTTCATGGTTTTTGCTCATTTCAGGGTCAGAAAGGTTCAGAAACCATGCTCTCATCTCAATGTTCCTCCTCAGAGTGCAGATCCTGCCTGACCCGGCGTTTCAGGGGCAGTCTGGGAGGTGGGTGAGTCTCCTCTCTGCAGCAGTCCACAGACAGCATCTGCACAGCCTGCAAGTTCTCCAAAAACAGTCCGAACGCCGACTGACTCGCTGCAGGAGGCCAAGAACGCATGGACTCCAGACTCCAGTCATCTTCTCTTCACCTCAGTCTTCATCTGATAGTTTGCTGTTTTTGCTTTGCTTTTTTTAATACTTGCTGGCTGCAGGATCAATAAAGTCTTATCTTATCTTATCTTAAACAAGATAAGCAGACACACTTCAGTTGCTGAAGTGCAGAATATAAAAATCGAAAACAAAGAAAATGTTTCAGGTCTGATTCAGTGGTCTTGAATCAAAAGACGAGTCCTCGGCGGCTGTTAGCTGGAGTGCTCAGATGGAAACGATCACTGGGATAAATGTGTAGCCTTGCTGTGCATCCTTGGGGAAAAATAAAACCCCTTGAAACGACGCCGCCTGTCCTGAGAGGCGGCGGCTGAGAACACAAACAGGCTGCTGAAGGTTGGAAGAGCTGAGCTTCGCATGAGCACTCGACCAGCACCGAGGTCACGTTCTGCAGCGTGGAGTGGAAATGAAGTCTGCACCGAGTGTACATGAGCTTTAATGTACATGAGCTTTAATTTATATGAGCTTTAATTTTAAAGCCACAACTCAATGACACAAAACATTTTCCTCTGTCACAGGGGGAGCGTTTTAAAGAGACTCATGACTGCTATAAAAAGGACTAAAATCGGTGCAGCAGAAGCAGAGACATCATCTTTATTCCACACATTCTTCTTCTTCCTCGTCAAAACCTGCCGCCTACGTTGGAGTGTGTTGTGCTAGCAGCGGCTAATGTAGCCTGGAGCCTGTAGCCTGCAGCAGAGACCAGCAGCAGCTCCAGAGGTCCGGTCAGCTCTCCTCTGTCTGACCTCCACACCAGCAGATTTGTTTCAGCTCAGTCACCGGAGGACATTTCTCAGACTTCACACGGCTCCCTCCGGAGACGCTAAAGGCTGAAACTGTTATTTCACATGTGCAGTAAAACCCTCCAACACCTGGACACACCAAAGGCTGCCGGTGCGTTTCTTAAAACTTAACGCTGAGGAACAGTTTGAGTCGCTCAGCAGACAGAAAGTGCACATTTAGCGTCTTCGCTCGGCGTCTGACGGGCTGCAGGTCAACCTGTTTGTTTAAATGAGCTTGAATTAAAACCATTTACAAACAACATGTGGCGTCAGATGATACATCTCTCCAATAATCAGCTGTTTATTAAACGGGGAGAAGAGCTTCTGTTTGTCTCTGATTCACCTGCGCTGTCATTATCAGTCCACCTCTTCTTCCTCTTCCTCTCTCTGACATGCTGACCCTTCCTTACTGAGCTCTTTATCTCCCACCTCTCATTTTTTTCTTTCACCACGTCTTTTATTCCTTCTCTGCATCTACTCCAGCAGAATATCTCAACGCCCTACAAACAGATTTCATGTTTGTTGTAAAGATCAGTCAGTGGTGAGCAGAGCAGAGGAGCTGATCATGTGACCTTTGATAAACAGCTTCATGGTAAGTCTAAACATTTCTTTTTCCTTTTAACAGCTGGGTACAAGACACATTTAATTGGCTTGTTTTACTTCTCTTGTGGGGGATTTCCACATCAGAGTGTGTCTCCAGGTGTTGGGGAGTTGTTCAAAGCCGTCAGTGTCTCTGTGTGAAGTCTGATAAACGTCCTCATGTGATGTCACCCGAGTCAGTCTGTTGGTGTGGAGTCAAGAAGAAGAGAGCTGACTGCAGGCTACGTTAGCTGCTACTAGCATAGCATACCTGAATTTCAGACCAACGTGCCACTGGTCAGGTTGCATTGTGGGTAATGTTTGCACCACATTTTGACAAAGAAGAATGATGTGTGGAATAAAAACATGGTGGTCTACATCTTCCTATGCTGCATCAGTTTAATCCTTTTCAAAAATCTTCCATCCTGAAGCTCACAGCGCTAACTCTTCCACTCATGCACACGCTAACTTTTGCCCTCTCTCTGTCGTTACACAGATAAACCGTTCATATACTGGTGACGCAGTGCTTCCTGGCCGGTGTAAACCTTGCTGCTGGTCCGGATTTCCCAGAAAATGAACATGAAATATGACCATAGAGCAGTCAGCAGACGGCAGACGTGCCGTGGATGTCGTATATGAAGAGCAGAGCTACATAACAAGAGTGAAATTACACTATTGAGAAACAGAATGACAACATTAGGTAGACAGATTAGAACTACAGCAGCATTTTTCATGGAAAATGGCCTGAAAATGAATGGTTTTAAGTTCTTAAGCAGGATTTGGTGACTTAATCACTGGGACATGGGCCCATATTACATTATTGACCAATGAGGTGAACAACACCCAGTGAGCAGCATTACTCTCTGACAGCAGTTTGTATCCTCAGAGTCACGCAGCGTATCACCTCTCACGTTGACTAATTCTGCTGTGGCTTCATAATCATGATCCTTCTCTTTCATCCACTCAAACCTCTCCGCTCTGTCCCAACATGGCGTCCGTCTGCGTCTCATCTCTGTCTGCTTCCTCTCTGCCGTATCTCTCCATCGCCCACCCTCCTCTCCCTCTCTGTTTTTCACACCACGAACCCTCCCGTGTCACGTCTCCACCTCTGTTGTTTGTGCTGAGGGCTACAGAGGCAGAGGCGGGCAGGCAGAGCGGGGAGGCCAGCAGATGAATCAGCTGGCCGGAGGGCAGATAAACATGGTCCGAGAAGAAGGAGAGAGGCGTTCGTACGGACCGCAGCCTTCAGACAAACAGACAGAAAGAAGCACTGCTGCTTTTTAATGTTTTTATTTTTAGCGCTGAACTTCCCAAAAATCACTGGAGTTCAGTCTGAAGACTCTTTTATCATTATGTGTTACTCCAGCAGAGATGCTGCTGCTTCACCTGTCAGCTGGGAGCTCAGATGAAGATGAACCGGCGCTTCGTTATGTGGCTGAAGTCTGAAACTTGTGAAGGGAATTCATTCTTCACATTTTCTGCTGTAAAAACAGCCCAGAGAGACAAACACTTACAAAGAGGCACACTGAGACCTGCTGCTGCATCCTTCTGCAGATCTGAGTCCTTCTCTGTGCTTTCTGCATCAGTCACACAGCAGGGCGATCTGCTTTTAAAGCCTCAGGCCGGAGCGACGCTACACTTCTGTTATACTCAACAAATCCCAAGAAAAACAACAAAAACAGAAACATGTTGGTCCATCTCGATACTTTCTGACTGCTGCTCCCTCCTCTCCCTGCAGTCGCCTCACCTTCTCACTCACCTGGCTCCCGTTTCTCCCAATCAGCCCAGTAGATCACATAGAGAACCGGTTTATTTCCACTAATGCTCTGCTACATCCTTAAATCCTGGTTTTGAACCTTGAGCTTGGACTACTTCCTGGTTTTGACAGGGATGCAACTCAACACAATATAAGGAGTGAAATAAGACCAGACTGATTATTTTGTCTAACCAACAGTCCCAATTTCCCAAAGCATCTTCAGTTCAGTGTAAGAAAAAACAGAAAAGCAAGAAAAATCCTCAACTTTGAGGGGCTGCAGCCAACAAATTTTGGATATCTTTCAGCCAAACTGTCATATTCAGGACTTCCAGGACAAGTGGAAAGCTGACCTAAAAACTGTCTTTGTAATGTTCTTTTATCACCAAGATCTGTGATTCAAAACTATCAAGACATTTAACCAAGTCTTAAAGGGAATTATCCAAGAAGACAAAATAGACACCATCAGGAGCAGGATGGACAGATGAGAATGAAATAATACGGAGGGACAAAGAGGAACAAGCTGAAAGGAGGAAGCCCGAGCATCGTAGACTCAAACTGGGTCATCCATTCATCCACTAACGCCCCTTTAATTCCACTGATGGCTTCCTTTAGCCTTGGCAGGAGGCGAGACTGTTTTGGGTGGGGATCAAATTCGTTTAACTGAGCCGGAAAAGATCAATTAGCCCTCAAAAAAATTTTAAGGACCAAACCGACTCACAGAGGGACACACAGAGGAGTTACACCAGTCTAAGTTAGCTCAGTAACTCCCAAACATACTGTGGTGTGCGGTGAGGGTCCGCCTGACGGTGGCGCTGCAGCAGCGTGAGAGGCTTAAATGGTCAGAGCTCGCATGATTTATCCAAAACACAAATATTCTCAGTTTGACTCAGACTGTCTACCAAAACGCACTTTGTGTACTGAAGTTTGGAGAGCTGTGAAGCTTTGTTGGATTCCTGCTTTCTATTTTCACGTGTCCCCTCCCTCCTCCTCCTCCTCCTCTTCCTCCTCCTTTCTGCTCCCATAAAAGCACAAATAAATAAAGAAATGTGCTGAATTCTCGTCCGCAGTGAAAAGAAGAAACTGCTCCTAAGTGCTCTGAAATAAGACGGGGATAATGAAAGGCTGCGTTTTTTGTACACTGTGTCTATTTCATGACATTTTACAGGGACCAGACTTTCACAGCTAGCCTGAAGCAGACCACACACACACACACACACACACACACACACACTGCATTCACATCACATCCGCAGACTGTGGCTGAGAGGAGGACGTAACGTTTCACTAACACATCCACATGTGTGTGTGTGTGCTCTGTGCACAGTTGTTAGTATTCCTCAGCTTCACTGATTCACCATCCCGCTGAGATGACAGCAGCCACGCATCAACACACCGCGATGCGTGTGTTTGTGTGTGCTCCCGCTGAATACTGACGAGGCGTTAAGTCGGTCAATAACGGCACACATCAACATGATGAACGGTAAAGGCCAAGGCGTGTTACACACCCGCCGGAGCGTACGTACTGATCGGTTACAGTGTGCACATCGTCCTCTTCACACTTGCTCTGTGCAAATGTTAGCGTAGCACGTTAGCTGCCATTAGCCCTGCAGCCCCAGACCACCAGCTTCACTGCATGTCAGAAGGTTTGGCTCATTTAATTAACTGTAAATCTGAGAAGGTGTTTCCTGAATTATTAGCTGATGTTGTGGACACGCAGTAGTTTAGGCTCCTTGTGTTGACATGGTTCTAAATAAAGTTCTGTTGAACCACATTTCCACAAACTGAAAGGTCGAAGCCAGGTTGTTTTCCAGCGCACGAGCTTTGTTCCTCAGCCCACCTCTGTCAGCGTTGCCCTCCAGCAACTCCGAGACCTCCACACCCACACACCACACCTTGCGGATGCAGCACAAGCAGAAATAGAAAACCCGACGTTGTGGTGTAGGCAACAGTTTGGAGATCTCTACTGATCATCAGCTTTGCCCCGTGACTGCACAGATCCCGTCCTCACACAGTTCACTCGCCCTAATGCAGCTCAGCTAGCTGGCTGACCACATGAGAAGACACAACATGACGAGAGGAACTTCAGAGTTACTGCTGTCAGACTCTCTTCTGTGACCTGATCAGTGTTTCCTTTCATTTAACATGAACCCAAACTCAAATGCTAACACCACCTTCCCACCGAGGTCCTGAAATCTGACGGGTGTGTCGGCAGAGACAGTGTTCCTCCTGTAGATCAGTGAGTCCACTGAACCAAACTGAGCCAAACTGAGCCAAACCCTCTGATATCATCCCGGTTAGACAACAAAATGGAGGATTCAAGGGAGTAGAAGCTGCAATGACTGAATTTTGGAGCTGTTCTCACATTACTTTAAAAAGAAATCATATTACTTTTTGTCTCATTGCTGTTCCTAAATCAGTCATCTTTATCAACAGCGGAGCCTTTTATGTGCCTCTCTCTGTGAAGAAGCTACTAAAGTCTAACACTGTGTTTGGGGGGGGGGNTCTCAGAGTAAACCAGCTTAAACATCCTGGTCTCTCTGAACTGGGATCAGGGTTTATCAGGTGAAACCAGGATTCACTGTTTACATGAGCAAATATGTAAACAGACACTAAAAAACTGTAAAATTATGCAGCGCATGTCAACATACACTTTGAGATTGTTTTCCAAAATCCATTCACGCTGTGACTCTCTCCTACACACACACACACACACACACGCAGTGTAAGAGGTTGTAGCAGTGTGTCTGCCCTCAGCGTTATCAGCTCTATGGTAAACATTTGTCATTCAGCTCAACACCTCAGGCTGTATTCAGCTTACACTGCTGCAGCTCAGCCCGTCACTGTCACTGTGTGTGTGTGTGTGTGTGTGTGTGTGTGTGTGTGTGTGTGTGTGTTTGTGTGATCTCTGAGCAGCAGGCTGAGCACACTGCTGTTCCAATGTCACTTTGTGTTTATAGGAGGTAAAACACCTAACTCATATTCTCTGTCAGCAACATAAAGCTGTCTGTCTGACCATCCACAGAGAGAGTGTGTGTGTGTGTGTGTGTGTGTGTGTGTGTGAGACCGAGGAGGTCAGATTGAATAATGTCAGTGTGTGCGGTGTGATAAGTAGGAGTTAGTAATCACAAGGATGGGATGGAGGAGCTGAGAGAAGTCATGTAAAAACATGCGCGATCATCAATAAATCATGTATCGATCACACTGAACAGCCTTCACATTATGGCGTTCAGTGTGAGCCACCAGGCACTCCGTACATTTCAAAGCCCCGCTGTGTCAGACATTTTTGTGATTATATCAAAAAGGCGGAGCAGAGAGCAGCGTGCCTCGAGCCTCCACCCTGAATCTGAGCCGCTGGCTCCTGGATGATGGACTAAAAGACTGGACCAATCATCACCAATCGTTGACAATAAAGTCAACATCTCGGTGTGACTGACCCAAACGGTCAGACACTTCAATTTCACTGCTGTTTTACAACATTTCTAAAGGTTTTCATTGAAAGGAAACTGGGATCTTCTGGCTTTCAGGTGACAAAATTAACCACTGAGCCAGTGAGAAAAATGGAGGCTGCATTTATTGAGTCTTCCACGTGAAGCCATTCTGTCCTGGAGGCCAGCTCTGCCACAGAAATCAACAAACCCCGAGTGATTCAGTGTGAAGCTCGATCTCTTCAGGAGCAGATGGATGAAATTCACAAGCAGAGTTACTCAGAGCTTCATGTTTTTAAGAAAACCCACCAAAAGTCTCGTTACTGGGCAGCCGGCCCGCTCAGGCTGGATGAAGAATCGATGTGTCACCGTGGCGGTGCAGATGAAGGGTGATGTCACCATGACCTAACTGCTGTCCTGTCAGCTGGGTCATTGGATCCAATCAGGATTCATCAGCCGAGGCGCAGTGTGACATTTCAGCCGGTCGGTAGTTTGAGAAAAACGCAGCCGCAGCTGTTGAGCTGCGGCTGAAAAACACAATTTATTTGAAAGGGAAAGTTAGAGGGAAGAATCCATCAGGTGTTCCTGAAGCAGCTCATTTATTTCTCCAAAACAGAGGAAATTCACCCTGTCAAAGAGCTGCTCAGGAGCGGCAGGTTTCCTCATTTCCAAACAGGACGTGCTGTTCTTCCTGCAGCCGGCGGGTTGTTAACATCGCTCATTTAATCAGCGGGTACTTCCTGTGAAAGGCTCCCCTGCTGTTGCTCTTTAGACTGTGGACGAAAAGCACAAGCCACCGTTCAACCAACAAAAAAAAAAAAAAGTATCTGCATTTGAAGAACAGAAATCATAGTTTAAAGAGCCGAGCCGTGTGGAGGCGCCGTCTGTAACCTGAACGCCTCGTTCCCCATGTTCTGCTTTCATTTCCTCTAAAGAAGCTTCCCATCAGGACAAAACACCTTCTTCAAACTGTGTGTGGACATCAGACACAGGAAGTCAAGCAGGAAGTCCTGGTGATGAGAGAGGTTTGGTCTGACCAATCAGAGGCCACATGCTCCATGATGTCGTCAGCATGTTTACAGGGTTTAAAATCAGAAACTGTGGGAGAATGAAACCGTCTGAAGTTCTGCTTATAGCACACAGCTGGCTTCTGGGAATAGGGAGGAGTACAAGGGAGCGTCCTGAGCGCTGAAGGAGGCTAAGAGGAGACGCTGAGACAAAGAGGAGTCGGGTGAAAGTACAGGGAAGTGTGTGAAAGAGAAAAACCTCCGCATGGAACATGAATTACATCACTTCTTCACTCGCTTTGAGGCTAACGGCGCTAATGCTAGCCTGCAGACCCACGCTGGAGATGAGGAAGAGGAGGAGGAGGAGAGGCATCAAAAGGTGGGAGCACGACATGAGGAGGGCTTTCAGCAGAAGGACCAGCCAGCTGACTTCCTCCTGGACATGATGTCCGTCCATCACGTCTTCTGTGTCGTACGGCAGCGTCCTAGTCTCATCACGACGACGTTTAGCGGCTAAAGAGAAACATCCGGCCATCCGCAGTTTGTTATCAACATAATGAGAAAATTAATTTAATGAACACTTTTACAAAGCGCTCACTGACATCTGATTTGTCAGCGAGTCTAATTTGTTTCTGTACAAGCTCCCAGCAGCTAAAGCACGATTAAATCACCAGGTTGATTTGGAGCGATGGTGGTCTTCTTTAAATACTGAGTGATGGGATTTATGACTGCGTTCATTAAGCAGTTTTACTTATTGTGGACGTTCCTCCAGCGTTGACGTCTGTCCATCCACATGCAGGAAAAAACGTGCTCAGATACTAATAATTAGATTTTTGGAAATGTCCTCAAAGAGAAGAAACGATCACTATGCAGTCGAACATGAAGTATGTCGTGCAAACAAAAGCACTCAGATCTATCTGGAGTTTTACTGCACATGTGACATAACAGTTTCAGCCTTTAGCGTCTCCGGAGGGAGCCGTGTGAAGTCTGAGAAATGTCCTCCGGTGACTGAGCTGAAACAAATCTGCTGGTGTGGAGGTCAGACAGAGGAGAGCTGACCGGACCTCTGGAGCTGCTGCTGGTCTCTGCTGCAGGCTACAGGCTCCAGGCTACATTAGCCGCTGCTAGCACAACACACTCCAACGTAGGCGGCAGGTTTTGACAAGGAAGAAGAAGAATGTGTGGAATAAAGATGATGTCTCTGCTTCTGCTGCACCGATTTGACATGAAAACAGACCAATCACAGCCTCTGTGTCACGTGATGAGCCGTACCTTCACCTTCATACGGACATTCAGTCTGTCAGTATTTACCTTGTTAACCATCATCATCATCATCATCATCATCAGCTGCGTTCCTCATCCTGTCTGTTCACCTTCCTCTTCCTCCCCTCTTCCTCCCTGCAGAGTGAAACCAGCACTCCTGCCTCTGCCTCTCTGTCATTGATTTTTCTGTCAGCAGTCAGACCCCCCAAAGATCCACAAAGACCAACAGCTAAACCTCCACACCGCTGAAGCCTCCACCCGTGTGGCTCCCACAGCGCTCTGCGTGTGTGTGTGTGTGGCTCTGATCACTTAATAACCCACCACAATGAGGCTCTGGATCAACATGTCGTCTGGAAGCTCACTGCAGGAAACATCAGTCAGTGCTACGTAAGATTTACTGTTAAAGGTTCGTTTTCATCAAATTGGTTTTGATTCAGAGACTCGACAGAATCACCAGAACGTACATAACAACTATTCTTCATCTGTCTCCTGCAGCTCCCCCTCGCTGAGTGTGTTTACATGCCGTCTTCTGTCCGTCCTTCACCTCCATCTGCCTCCTCCTTCCTCTCCTCCTACCCATTATTATCCTACTATCTCACCTTATAATGTGCTTGTTTCACCATTATTCCATGAAACATTATTATTATACTCAAAAACATTACTTTAGAGAGAGACAGTTTAATTAAACTGCTTAACTGAAAGAATGTGTAATCAGGATCCCACATCTGTATGCGTGCATCGCAGAATAACTGCATTTGTCTGCTCCACTAAACAAACAAACAAACTGCATTCATGAGGAATGATTTGAAGTTCTGATGAAAACAAGTCAGATCAAGAAAACAACAGCAGAAACGAGACAGGACAGACTCTGTGAGGCTGCAGTGCTTTGAGCTAAACGCTAACATGCTAAGATGCAACATGCTCAGAGAGGACAGTGCTAACTTGCTGCTACGTGGCTTGCATAATAGCATGCTAACATTTGCTAATTAGCAGTAAACCCAAAGTACAGCTGAGGCCGATGAGAATATTATTAGTTTTATGGGTATTTCTGATTAATAACAGTTTCCAAACGTGAGGCTGAATCACAGGAAGATGATTATAAGTTTATGCTCTCCATTTTATAAATGGTGTTTTGGCTTTAACCCAATGTAGGAGCAATAATGCTTGAATGGGTCTCTGTACAAAACCATGCAGACGGCGTCCAGTAAGCAGCACTGTGACAGTGTGGGAGCATCACTTGAAGTCATTCACAGAGAAATTTAAGGAGAAAATCAGGGTTCAACCGTCTTTTGTCAAGTCTCTCATCACGTCTCTGTCTTTAAGCTTTAGTGAAGACAAATCTTTACTCTCCCTGGCAATGAAGTATTCATGTGGTATTTGTATCCTAAACGCATTTGCTAAATTGTTCATGACGTGGCACAAAGGGCTCCCGCAGCCGGGGAAAAGTCCATTCATCAGCCGGAGCTCCAACGAGTTCAGAGCACTGGACACTTTTCTGAGAAGAAATGACTCACAGGCTCAACGTGTTCCTTTTGTGCTCGGGAAATTCAGTCAGGGAAAAAAACAAAGAAATTTAAATCCTCTCTGTCCAGGAACATGATCAGGTCACTGTGGCCCCAACCCAGAGGAGGACATCCATTTCCTCTGAGGGCCGATGCTCGTCTCATGAGCTGGATGGGAGGAGGAATTTGATGGTTTTCTTCTGTGATTCGTCCTTATTTCCTGCTGTTTGAAGCTCTGAGCTGTTCATATGTGACACTAAAATGTGTCCTCGGTGATCCACCCGCCTCGGGAGGCTCAGATTAAACACAGCGCTTGTTTCTGATTGGCTGGCAGCAGGACAGACTGTACGTATTTAACACCAGCTCACAGCGATGCTCGTGTTGTACTCTGTGTTAATTTAAGCAGAAGTTAAATCAGCCTCTCCTGTTGAGGTTTTCTTTTTACGCCTTTTCACTGGATGCTGCTGCTGCTCGTCGGTTTCACGCTGGTCGGATTCTCTTCCTCCAGTTTTTCCCCCCCAAACGTGACACAACTGCTCCGCCATCAGTCACTGAAATGATCTCTGGAGGTCCAGAGGGGACAGAAGTCACATTCAGGGGTGAATGAGACAACTCAATGAATAAAATATGAACGGGTGAAATGAGAAATCAGTCCTCCTAATTATCTTTTTTTTGGTTTCATGGTCATTTTATGATCTTCTCTGGTTATTTTTGCCCCGAGCCTCCATTAATTTCTGACCCTCCAGCGGTCGTGTTAGCTCAACAGACCGCTCGCTTCCTGTTTCTGGACGACTTAGTGATTCTGTTCCAGGTGAGTTGAAATATTACATTCATGAATCTCACCTTGATGATGCCACTGAAGGGCACAAGGACACGCTGGATGTTAAACCAACTTGCGGGGACGCTGATGGGACTCGTGGGTCTCTACACGTTACGAAGCAGAGGATTTGAAAAAGGAAATTCTCATCTGCACAGAACCGCCACTGCCAGCATGCTGATGTGTGTTTCATATTTCACGCATCACCAACGTTCTGTGCCGAGGACAAATCCCACCAACTCCATCCAAACATTTTCATTTTGCTCCACACAACTTCGCTGCAAAAAGGCTTTTCAAATCCAGTCCGGCTGAGTGGAAAAGTGGGGGGAGTTCATTCAGGCGTCTTAAAAGTCCCGTTTATTAGGTCATGAACAGTGTCAAGTGTTGACAGTTAGAGTTCCCCGCGTGGGTAACAACAGTGAGATCAATACAATGGAAAGGACCCTGTAGAAGAGCATAAACGATTGGACTTCACAGGCTTTAAAGGGACCACGATCGAGCAGGACATCTACATCTGACGCCAGAGATCATATGTGAGGCAGTCGTGTTACCGTCACCTGTAACCATGTGACTGAAGATCCAAAGGTCCAGACAGCTCCTGACACCCCCTCCTCCCGTATCCAGCACACAGACCGGCTTCACCGAGCGAACAGAAGGTGTAGAACTGCTCAGCTCTCCTTCCTCACATCACTGCTGTTCTTACTTTTCATGCCCGTGGCACCACAGTGTAGAAATATTGTTACTATTAGCATCAAAACATACTTAAAGTACCAAAAGTAAAAGTATGCATTATGCAGAAGAGCCCATTTCAGAATAATGTTTATTATTATTACACTGGATTATGATCATTGATGTATTTATCACTTAAACACTGCAGATTGTAAATGTGGAACCAGTCTTTATTTACCTGCAATATATTACTTTATATACTTCTGGGGAGCTTGTGAATTTCCCCCTGCGGATCAATAAAGTATTTTCTAAGTATATAAAATATCATTTGCTGATTATATGTTGTATAATTCTGAATCTAGAAAATAAAAAAAGAACAATATTTGCCTCTGAACTGTGGTGGACTAGAAGCACAAAGTAGCAGACAGTGGAAATGAGTGAATGTACCTTAAAATTGAGGAGTAAATGTACAATATCCATGACAGCCGAGTAAACCCCGTCTGGAGAGGACGTGAGACGAAGTCTGAAATCTGCTTCCATGGTGGAAGATGGACTTGAGTTAAGCTTCTTTTTTATTATTTTTTCTGTTTTTAATAAGACGCTGGCAGCCACAGGACCTCAGAGGGACGTTTTCCATTTTCAGATAACAGCGTGACATTTTATTGATCCCTCATCCTTTTCCCCGCGTGGAGGTCAAAGGTCAGATCCAGTGCTGTGCTGCAGATGCAGATGCTCATGCGCTCAAGGACAACGAGCAGCTGGGAGCTTGATTTCGTCGCCTCAGCCGCCTCCTCTCCCCCGTTGTTGCTGTACCATCCTGTTACCTCCCGCATGCAGCACAGTGTACGCGGCGGTGACCGCTCTGCTAATTAGATTGTCCCACTTTCAGCTGCTGGTGAACTCCTGCTGCACTGTGGCGTGCAGGACCAGTTTCCTGAAAACATGCAAACAGCCAGAGGTTCAGCCATTCACGATTAAATGCAATTACACTTGGTGGCCTTTGTAGCGGCTGCACATTTACATGAAAGGAAACAAAAACTCTTAACACCAATTATTTGAAACTGTTTCAGATTATGTCAGTTAATAATGCAGAAACACGCCGTGCCCTTTTGCCACACGTCTGAACGTAAAAGCAGAGGACAGAGTATGATGAATGGCCCCGCGGTGAGCTCGGCATGTGCCGCCGCCCTCCGAGGCCGCCGCCGCTGCTCCGGTGTGACCGCACATCCCGCCACAGAAAAGTGGATCTTATCGAACACAGATCAGAGCGGCAGAGGGCGAGGTGACAGCCTGTCTCTGTGCTCTGGATGAAAGTTTCACGGCTTTCTGGCACTCGCTGAAAAGACTCGACGCTGAGATAAGAAGTGAGAGGAGGGGAAGCGAGCGCCGTGCTGGAATGAACAGCAGGGTTTGCTCAGAGTGGAGCAGAGGGCGGCGGGAAAACCTCCATCACTTCGCTCCTCACTCCGTCCCTCTTCTCCACAGAGGACATGAGGCCTTTCACACTGTTCTCCAGCGCCTCAGTCAGGCAGACGACTGCTCAAAAGGCACGTTTATGTATCTGTTGTGACTCAGATACGCCGCCACAAATCTGCCAGCGGCTCATGTAAACAGGCACAATGACAAGCTTCGACATCACTGTTTGACTACTGAAAGGCCTCGCGCTCCCCGGGGAGCTCAGCAACTTTAAGCTCCAAATCGATAGAAAATACAAACCTCACTGTTTCATCCCAAATCCTTTAGGATCCTTTATTCTGCTTCACGCTGCAGCGAGACTGTTCGTGTACAAAGAGGGACTTGATATGTAATTGATTTTGTTAATTTCCTTCCAGCGGCAGTGCTCAACAACAGCATGAATGCTGACTTTGCCCAAAAATAGTAGTTTATTAAAGGTGCTACGTGCAGCATTTCTGAACTAAATTACCATAAAAATCCAAACACAGTGCAGATGATTGAAGACCTACTGCAGTGATACTGTGACTGCTTCAGCATACAAACCCCAAAGAGCCAGATATGTACATCTCTATGTTATCACATGGTGGGTCACTGCAGTACGAGTCCATCCTGACCATTTAATGATCTTAAAAAGGAACAAGCAGAACCCTGAACTCCTTGTTTACCTCCTCCCATGTTTACCCTGCTGGGTACGCAGTGCAAACAGAGGCAGAGCTGACGGGTTAAAAGTCGGCCTGTCGATCCCCCTCGTGGCTTCGCGAACAAAGAGACACAAACAGTCACAACAGCTACCTGTCAGAGAGCAGCTGTCGCGCCTGCAGGGCATTGTTTGTCGATGGTACGATACGCTGAGAGCTGAACACAGCCTCCGACAGCCGGGCAGGGCGGCGGAGAGGATGTGAAGTGAATGAGAAGACGTGTTAGCAGCAGTTCAGCGGGAGCTGCGCCGCCTTCCTCTCACGTTCCACATGTCAGGCGCCACAACGCCTGGAAATAAGTTCATCACGGGAGCTGCAGCATGAACGGCATCTACAGTTCAGTGTCATCATCAGTCGAGCTCCAGAAAACAACAGAAACTACGTGCGAGGTCATGAGAGAAGAAATGTATCATGAAGAGAAATCCTCTGTCACTCTGCTGTACCTTCAGCTGCTCGCTCGGAGCACCGCCCTCAGGCCTCTTCAGGGTCACAGTAATAGATGGATGGTGACAAAGACGCTGTGGGTGGAGGTGTCTGAGAGAAGAGTGAAATGGCAACGGGTGGAGAATTATTTTTCCTCCAAAACAATGAAGAGAGAGAGTCTGAAAGCCTGAATTTTTACTGAGAGGTTCCATCAACAAAACCCATTTTAGAAAGTTTTGAAGCAACTTAGATTCAGACCTTATTTTGTCTCAAGCAGGGGACACGTACATATCCATAAATGGGGAAACATTAGTGGAGAATGGCCATAAAATATTTAAATGTTTGGGACTTTTACAGGGCCATTACGATGTGAGAGCTTTTACATCTTTAGCACAACAATTTATGTCTTTTTGGACAATCAGCAAGTATCACAGGAGGCAGGAGCTCCGCTCTGCAGAGAGAAGCCAACCTCATCGTACCCAGAGAGACGCAGGATCATCTCACACTGAAGCATCTTTGAGCGCTCGATCGATAGCGGTCCAGACGTAGATCAACAACAGCCGAGACGAGAGGACGACTTTGGATCTCTGAGCTGATGAAGGCTGAGACGGAGCTGAATGAGAGTCGACTGAAGGATCCAGGGCTGAGCAGGACTGAGAGGGCTTAAAACTACAAAACTGGACAGCAGAGTGCAAACAGGAAGTGGGCTGATGCATTTAATCTATCAGCCGTTCACATAAAAACATAAACATATAAAATGTTTTAGGTCTTTTGTCTGCAGGCTGAACTCAAAGCTAACCAAACTTCACAGAGCTGTCGCAGTCCAGCAAATCAGTCTGTTTGACGTTTCACGCTGCAGATGAGAAACTGCTTCTCAGTCATTCATAGACGCTTACAAACAAGTAGTTTTGTCATTTAAATGAGTCCTTACCCACAGAGGCAGATGACAGAATGCTTTATGAGTCAGGTTTACTTGTTTTCACTGGAGAATGAAAAGCAACTCACAAACCTGCCAACTCCCAAAAAAGCTGAAGGTGTCAGTAAACTACTGTGACCATATCATCTGTTTACCAACATAATATCCCGCTCACAGCGTCTGCTCAGGGTGACTGCAGCATCATTAAACTGCTTTATGGTCCTGCTTTCGGCCGTCGCAGCACTTTGAGGGTGATGCAGGAAAAGTCAGCATTGACCTGAATCATGAGACACGACGTGTTTATTCACATTTAACCAAAACCAAAGTGCTTTCCTCGCCCGGAGCTGACCACGGACGGGGCTCTGGATGCTGACACCGGCCCTTCTTTAATACCGGCCACCTCCCGGTGGCTCCGGCGGGGTTCGTAAACGCGGCGGCTCATTGGCTGGGGTCAGGCGTGGAGCTGTAAAGCTGTGCTGTGCTTGCAGGCGGAGAGCAGCGCGGCCTGTTGGGATGCAGCGTGAGCTCACGGGTGGAAACCTGATGACAGCAGCAGAAAACAGCAGCGGCGACTCAACCTGACTGACTCACCTCTCCCCCACCGTGTGACCAATCGTCTCCTCTCGCATACTTTTTCTATTTCTCCACCTTCCTCTCCTCCCCCACGTCTTGCGGCTTTCTTTTCTCTCTCCTCTCTCTCGAACTCCCTCGCGACGAATCGCATTCACATTATTACACCTCACAATAATCAGCATCCAGAGAAACTCACATCTTCAGCGGCGAGACAACAAACATACAGCAAACACATCTACATTTCTTATGTGGACACCTGATGTCAACAACGCGTCCACATCAGCTGAGGACAGCTCTCTGCTGCAGGGGAGGCAGATTTTGGGGAAAACTGATGTGTGACGGAGCAGCAGATGGTGGAGGCAGTTCTTCACATGAAAGATTGAGGTCGCATTTATGATGTTGACGTAGGCCGCAGAGTTTCTCCCAGTGTGGGGAGCGAGGAGCTATTTCAGGATCCAGACGGGCTGCTGGTGACACAGCAGGTTTCACAACGCCGTGATGTCATCACTGCATCACGTAGGCCATTTTAAAACGATTCATAATGCAAAATCTTTTATCGCACGCTATGTGGAGATTGTAGATCCTTGTACTGTTTGCAAAATATGGAAGCCTGTTTGTGCCAAGAATAGAAAAAAGATAGGAATGATGCAACTGTAATCACATTAAAACCCGAAATTCAACAACTTGACTTAGTATCATATAATTGTGCGTTAGCTAACTGATGCAATAAATTAAAACAAGTCTAAATATTTCATCATCAGGAGCTGGAAAGTCAAAATGTTTATTTCTATTTTGGTCGTTCTTAATATTTAATCTACTCTTCTTTTGCTGGTGTAAATGGGATCCCAAAGAAAATGTTTTTTCAAGAGCTTTCTACCCACACAGCTAGTTTTTATTATTATTATCAGCACCATTCTGTTACATTAACTCATTTATTTCTGACACATGAATGATTAGCATAGAATTTTATATTCACAAATGCACATAAATTAAATTCTCACATAAGTTTTTGCCTTCTCTCTCAGAAATTCAACACCTTACGTCCTCTCTAAGCTGTGTGAAGAAGCACAAAAGCCTCTTTTCTCTGCGTCACTGTGCAGAATTAACTCGTGTTGTCAACCTTTCACACTTGTTGTCATTCTTTTACTCTAAAAAAATCTTCCTCCTAGAAGTGTTACGTGTATCTGTTTGTGCCTTTAGATTTTTTTAGATGCAGATTTTGAAGTAAGAGAAGACAAACAGATGGCGCTCATCAAGCGAACATGTCAATCAAAAGCAAAGTGAAGAGAAATCAGAGTGTGTTCTGCGATAATGCAGCCGGAGCCTCTGTGACAGGCAGGTCAGACCGAGCTGAACTTCATTCAAAGTGGATAATTCTGTTGTTTGGTTGCTAAAAACAGCTAAAAAAAAGCTCAAGTGTTTCATTGCTTTGTGCTCCTACAGAAAGTTGCTGCTGCAGGCTGCAACACTGCAGGTTAACACGTCTCAAAAACATCTGCTGCGTTTTACAGAAAGAACTCTTCAGCATAAAGTCTCATCCAGCGAGCTTCGGCTTTTAAAGCGCAGCCGAAATAAACGTCTCCATTAACGGCCCATCTGCAATAAACACATCACCGCTTTGGTCGTTGAAAGCTATAAAAGCTGCAGCTTCACCAGCAGCAGAAGAAGAAAAAGCAGAGGAGTTGTGGAGGGACACGGGCTTCCTTCCGTGGATGGAAACTGGGCTGGACTTCCTCTGAGCTCTGTGAGGTCAGCATGTCATCCTCCATGGCACCAGTTAAAACTGAAGGTTTGAGTCTGAGTGCACGTGGAGCATCTGTCAATAGATTCTCCTCAGTGGACTCAGACTCAGCTAAAGGATGTTGTTAAGACGCTCATTATCTGACCTCTGAGAGACAACAGACACACACACACCTCAGGGAAGGGATGGAGGTAAGTGCTGCCACGCTGCGAACGCAAGGCCATGAGTCGAATCCCTAATGAGCTGCGTAGTCATGGCGGTCAGGTGACACCATCTGATCTCCACCAAGAGCCGTCGAAGGCAACGAAGTTCACCGCGGTCAAACTCTACAACATCTGACTACACTCAGTCCTTTATCTTCTGATGGTCTGAGCAGCACCTGAACCTGAATCTGAACCTGAACCTGACACGTGCAGGGACCCCGGTCACGCTGTCTGACACGCCGCTCTGCTCAGTGGATAACGTGACACTGACTTTCAAACAGACACGAGAGTCTGAGACTGTAAACAAAGTTACTGCACACTGAGATCAGGAGGATCTTCAGCCTCTTCTGCTCAGTGCATATAAAATATTTTATCTAACAAGTACTGAAACGACTTCAGAGATAAAGTCTGAAGAGTTATGACGAAGCAGGTTTTGACTATTTTACCTTGTTGGCTGTGATACTGTCATTCTGCCAGATGTGACGACGTTAAAGTGGACGTTTAAGACGGAGATCTCTTTCATCAGCCTCTAAAAATCTTGACAGATGATTTGGTATCAGGTAAGTTTCCGCAGCAAAAATATCTTGAGACACTTTAGACTCATTTTCATTCAAGCCTCCTAGAAATTATAACTGGAAAAAGTAAATATGATTCAACACAGTAAGATGGGACACGTAAGATTGTCAAGATAAGAATGTGTTTCAGCTGCAAAGGATGCGTAGCATCTCTTTCAGAAGCGTCTTAGTGTGTCACACGGAGTAGATCGAGCCAGACAGGAAGTCAGATGCTCCAGAAGCCTTCATTTTCAAAATAAAACACGCTCTGCAGGCTCATGATCATACATCAACAACAAACACATTCAAAACAGGCAGAAACCATGTAACTAGGAAGCCAACTTGCTCATGCTTGAAGCACAAATGAAGGAAAAATGACCAAATCAGGCAGACAAAACAAAAAAGTACATACAGCATAAACACAAGCAGCATTCAGGCTTCTCTCATTCTCAGTATGAACTGGTTTTGGCTGCACAAGACTCCTCATTCACGCTTCAAGTGCGACTCCACATCCGAGAGTAGTGAGCGGCGCTAACCTCTGTGTTTCTGTGGGATCAGGTAGTCAAATATTTAGATCCTCAGTTCATCAGATTCAACATTCTGGTTTCCTGAGTCTCGACTCGTGTTCATGAGCGTCTGTGTGTTCTGCTGTGTGTCTGGACGCCATCACTCAGCTTCTGGATGGATGTTAAAAAAAAAAAAAAAAAAAAAAAGTGTGCTCTGCTGTACTCCTGAGTAACAAGATAGATGGATTATGACAAAGCAAAGAGAGTGTAGAGGGAAGTGTGTGCGTGTGTGTGTGTGGGTGAGCGAGCAAGGATAGCAGTGTGAGCCACAGAGCGGGCGGGCGAGGCTAAAAACAGTGTGGCACGGGAAAGAGAGAGAGCAGGAGATGAGGAGTGAGACAGAGATGGATGTCTGCAGCTCTCTGCCTGGAAAATATGAAGAAAACAACAGAGAGGAAAACAATAAGAGAGAAAGTGTGAGACGGGAACATTTTTCCAGAGGGTCTCGTTATATACTGTGGAAGCTCTGTGTGTGTGTGTGTGTGTGTGTGTGTGTGTGTGTGTGTGTGTGTGTGTGTGTGTGTGTGTGTGCTGTCTGAAACGATCTCTCTCTCGGTGGGTTTCCGTCTAACTTTTTGCCTGAATTCTGAGAGAAATGTGAGAAATGTAAACCGCAGCGTGTTTCCGTCGGCTGGTGTGAACATCCTCTGGACGAGCTGCATAATTAAATAAAGACATCCACGCCATCACGCTCCTCCAGCATAGCTCTGCTCAAACACACTGTAGCATCGGCGCTGCCCCTCGGCTGAGCTAATGTTATTTTCATGAATGGATTCTCCCCCACAGAACACGCCGCGCCGCGCACAGCTGCACTTCTTCTCATTTCCTCGCCGAGGAGTGTTTTCTGAAGCGCGCCGCAGCAGTGGAGGTGTGCGCGTCGCAGTGGGTGGTGGAGAAAAATAACCTGAAGAAGAAGAGGAGGCAGCAGCACCGATGAAACGCTGGAAAGTTTCATTCATCGTCATCACAGATCCAGAGCACACACACGCTCGCTCACATGTATGTGTGTCGGCGGACCCTGACATCACACCTCTTGTGCATTCTACATGTCTGTCATGTGATCATGTGACTTTCATGTTTGCTTGATGTTTGGATTTTGTGTTTATATCTGAGAGCTGAACTAAACATGTTTGTGTTTAGGAAACTCAGTGAATTCATTCAGGTCTTTAATTTGAGTCCAACTTTCCTGCGTTTCAGTCTTTTTATGCATGAATCCATCCACACACATGGCTTCTTTTTCATGTGATGTTTCTTGATTTTGTATGTAATATTCTTTCTGCAGAGGCTGTAATGAAGTACAGTTGATTTAGACTCAACGCAGGATGATGAGCTGAATGAAATGCCACGTTCATGTGCGGCTGACAGACTGAAAGCATAATGTCCGGATGTAACGCCTGAGTGTAAACAGTGTTTTGCAGTTGACTCTCGGTTGCTGGATGTCGGAGCTCCCGACTCTGCTGGAAGCTGACCAGCACAAACAGACTGTCACATGTTTGCCTCCTCGTCTGTGTGTGTGTGTACGTACACCAGGATGCGTTTGTGTGCGTTTGTAAGAAACAGCCCCAAAAGCCGATGCAACACTATTTAATTACAACTGTCAGGACGGGCTGAAGCAGCCCTGCAGACTGCTGCTGGCAGTGGAGGCGAGTGTGTGTTTGAGAGACACTGCAGGTGATTTCCAACTGTCAGGTGTGTACAGGCCATCCACAAAGAGCCTCATTCAGACCAGGGGGAGGTGGGGAATAAGAGCAGCTGTTCTCTGTAATTTAACTCGTTCTGGACAGTGTTTTAACCGTGGAGAAACTGCAGGACATGGAGAAGACGTGGACATTCTGCAGAACAAAGACAACACAGAGCGACAATCTGTGCTCCCCGGGGAGGCAAAGAGGAGTGTGTGAAGTGAATTCAGTCGAGAATCACACTCCGCCTCGGTCACAGCTCGAATCTGAACACACAGGCATGAAACACATAATGGTTTCCTCTGTGAGCGTAAGTCACACTGAATGATATCATTATCTCTGATTTCCAGCCAGAATAAACGTCTGCTTAGAAAGTCAGAAACAAGGCACTTCAGAGCTCGCCTGAGAGTCGTCATGTTTTAAAGTTTCCCTCAGTTTGAGAGACATCCAGCTGCCGGCTCAGCCACGTACACACAGATACAGGCTAAAAATACAGCGTTCAAAGGAGACATTTGATGATATCTGAGGTCACTTTCATCCCTAAACTGGCCGATACGGTGGTGTTAGTATGTTTCTGTCTGTCCGACTACAAACAGCTTTTCTGAAGGTCAAATTTCACACTGATTATTAAAAAAAGCTGTATGTGGAGATTTAACTTCCAGCAGCGAGGTTGCTGAGAAACAGGAGGTCGCTGCAGCTGGAGTTATTAACAAGGTGGAGCTGAGAAACCATCCGCATGGGATTGAAGTCACAGACCGGCTCGGCCCACCTCCGTCAGAACGGGGTTTGTTATGTGTCTGCGCGACTGGTTTCTGCAGCCTGATGGGACAAGTGACAGCCGCCCCTGTCCTCGCCGTCCCTGTCGTCCCTGGCCCAGTTCCCACAGCTCCTCTGGTGTCCAGCCTCGCTGCTGGGTTTAAGACTCAGCCCTCGCCGGTGTTCAGGTGCGTGTTTACAGTTCACGCACTGAGAGATGATGTGATATCGTCCCCGCTCGCCCTGGACGCTGCGTTTCCTCGGCTCTCCGGGCCGATATCAGATTAGCCCTGTCAGACTGCTGCTTTATCAGACGCGCTGTCCGCCAGCCAAACAAATGACAGCAGCCCTCCACGCCTGCCGCCATCCCCGCCTCTGTGACAAACGACGCGTCAGCCCATCTCCTTTCCATCTCTCATCCATCTCATATTGCTGCCAAGGGGTAGACCGTCACACGAGTGCTCTTACAACGGCCGCCGGCCGTGAACACGGCGCGTCCAGGCCGCCGCCTCTGCAGGTTTTGGCAGTGAGGATTAAAAAACGTGCTTCTGTTCTACTTCAAACGGACTGAACTTTTACTCCTTGTGAGCACCTTTGCTCTCCTCGTGTCCTTCTGTAAATCACCTTTCAGGTTTTCTGAGCGATGACTTTGAAAATAAAAAACCCTCACGACAAACGTCCAATCACACGCTAAGTGTGGCTTGTCTGACTGATATCACTTCTGCTCTGTAACCAGAAGAAGGCGATGACCCGGCCAGCCAAAGGGAACGTCTCCAGTGCTGATCTCCAATCAGCGCTAATGCTTGTCAAGTATTCTCCACCTCCGCCTACTTCCAGGCAATTAGATAGCGGCCATAGCATTTACACTAAGTGCTCCAATTATAGCAGAGAGGTGCAGTGGGTGAGAGCAATTATGATCCCGCATGGACGATGACAACTGGCTTTTCTTTGCCAACATTTCACCGTCTGCCCTCTCGTCCTGTTCTCTGTTTTCTCCTCGTGTACGACGAAGCTTCCCTCAGGCCGGCGGGCGCGTCGGTTCGCCACCAGCAGTGAAAATAAAGGTACGAGAAAGGGAACCACAAGAAGTGCTCCACACGGTGACGGATTACCACGGGGGGAAAAATACATATTTCTGCTGTCCAATGATGACCTCCTGACTCCAACAGCCTGATTTTCATATTTACACTCCGGTAAACTTTAACATGAATTTTAAGCGTCCACCTCAGGCCTTTACAGACTCTGACTCCCTAATTCATTCAGTGTGTGAGACTAAGCCCTCAGCTCCCCGCTGTTCCTCAAACTATGTGTTTTTAACAATTTTCTGGTTTCAAAATTGTAGAAATTATTGTTTTTTTTAATGTTTTTCTCTTGAGATAATCCTAAAATAACTTCCTATATTTCACAAGCTACCCAAAAGTAGTTAAACCACCTTTAGCAGCCTCAACATTAAAGTGATGAACACATGAATTCATCAATAAGATATTACTCAGAAGTGGTCCATTGTGCATAACGAGTACTCTTACTTCAGGTACTTTAAGTACCCTTTAATGCTTTTACCAAACAGCTAGCACAGTAAGCTAGCTGAACTAGCTGTAAACTGGTTAGCCTGAAACACACTTTGATGAACTTCAGCCTCTATGGGAAGTTCAGCTGTACTGGCTCCATGATGGTGTAACTGGATGAGACTTTTCAACTCCTCACGCCACTGCTGCGCCACCAATGTCATGAAAAACGAGACAAAACGATGAAGAAGTCATCTGGAGTTCGCTAATGACGCACTGTTGGTGTGTCTGCAGAGGAGATCTACAATGCAGGAATGTAAATGTGACAACGTTCAAAGGAAGCTGGAGGCAGGACGTCTGAGGCACCGCTGAGCCCACAAACTACAGGCAGCAATCAGATATTTGGGAGATAGTGCAGGTTTTCAGTCAAAAGCAATGACACTTTCAATCTGAGCTCAGCCGAGTGTGCCAGCAGGAAGTATTGGTTTCACGGGTTTAGTCACGGATGTAAAAAACCCAGCGAGGAAACCTTCATAAATAATCTGAACTGCTGTGTCTCAGCAGAGAAGAGGAGAAATGAGATTCATTAAAAATGATCCTCTTCCTTGTCCTCCTTGTCGAGGTTCAGGTCGAGCTCCTCTTCATGCCGAGTCGCGTCGCTCTGCTGAACAGCTGAACACACATTTCATTTGGTTCATGTTCCTCTCTCGTCTTTCACCGGGTTGTGTTTGTTTCCTGTCGAGGCCGAGAAGCTCCTGCTTTTCCTTCTCCTCCTCTCTTCCTGCTCTTGTCCTCTCTCCTCCCTCTCCCTCGCTTCATTAGCGATGCCGTCCTTCTCGCGGCCCACAAGGACTAACTTGATGGGAGACAAATCCGAGTGATTAACAATGATTAAGAAACACGGGGAAAAAGTAGGATGAAGGCTTGTGGGAACGCCAACCTTGTCTTTAACGGCTCTCTAATCCAAAGAATTTACAAGCTCAACAGATGGGTTTCCGTTTCCATCCAAGTCACGTTCAGGACAGATTTATCTCTGCGTGTCTCCTGGAGACAAACTGAACTGTGCCAGCTCGCCTCAAACACTCAACTGAGCATCCAATTGTGTTAGTGTATTGTATTCTGTCAAACTGATGCTGAAAGCAGGCCGAGAAAAGGTTCCTTCTTTCCTCTTTGTTTAACCTTTCAGCTGCCTAACCCTTGTTTGAGAGGGCAAGTCAATTAAGAACAAACATGAAGCAAAGCCAAATGTCTCAGAGGGAGAGAAGAAGCGGATAAAAGCTGTAATTATAATAATGAAGGATTAGCCAGATTAACTCCTCAGATGAAAATAGGGTGACTTGTGACTTTGCTGAAAAATAAAAGCATTTAAGGCAACACTGCTTAGCTACTTAGCTTCAAAAGCGTTTTGATGGCACTCTGAATGGTGCTTCTTTCATTCCCGCTCTGCAGCCCAAACGCCTGCTCGGGTGGGTTCGATCTCCTCAAGATGGGTGCGTAAGGCTTTGAGCCACACATGAACTGTGTTGGTGAAACTGGATAGTATTTCATGCTTTACTTGTTGCTGAAGTCACCACTAACTGCTGCTAACTGAAGCTGCTGTTAGCTCGTTAGCTCAGTTAGCTGTGTGGCTAGCTGACCAGACTGGGAGCTCAGAGCACCGTGTTGGTGGGGAGTTGGCAAGCCTCTACGGACATCACCGCAGAGGTGAAGAGGCAGAGAAAGACAGAGGAATGAAGAAGACAAAAAGACAGACTAAGGGTTCAGGAATGACCAAAAAAGAGGCAAAAGACGAGGACGTCTCAGAAGGCTTTGAGTGGTTGGCGAGAGCTTTGTCAAATAAAAGGCTGCAAGTCAAACGGCGAGACCCTCATCTACATGTGGACGCACAGCTTCGTTTCCTGTTTCATTCATTCAGGAAAAGCACACAGGCAGCAGCATAACACCAGTGCACAACTGCTCAACAATTCATTTTGCTCTGGAAGGTTCAGTGGATGGTAATTTGAAGACAGACAGCTCTGTCTCGACTGGACGGACGTGATCTTCAGGCTTCACGCTGAGCTAAACTCTGTTCTCTTTAAGTCCACTCTTTTTGCATTTTATTGCCTCGCTGTGTCCTCATGCAGGACTGACATTTGTCGGCCCCACATGAGGACACAGTGAGTCACCTGATGTCATACACAAAGTGAGTGACATCAGGCGGTGACTCGCTTTTCATAATTATTCATTTCACAGCTGTGAAGTCAGTGTGCTGAGATGTGATGTAGGTTCCTGCCAGTAAGACTCAGCAGGTAAAAAACACGCAATGTTCCTTTAACTGGGTGACTGAACATTACTGACTGTCTTTGTGGTGTGTGTGTGTGTGTGTGTGTGTGTGTGTGTGTGTGTGTGTGTGTCAGCCAGACAGGGCGAGAGAGGGAGAAAATGGTTTGTGTTTGTGTTTATTGAGGTCATTTTCAATTTGCTGTTGGAGGGTTTTTGCCCTAAGGACATGTAAAACACACACACACACACACACACACACACACACACACACACACACACCCACAGGCTGCGTGTGTGTAGGTGTCACTCATCACTGCTCAGCAGTCTGATAGGATCCTGTCAGTCAATCTGTCTCCCACGGCTACTGAGGGCTTCGTCCCGCCTCCCAATCTAAACTTCACTCCACCAGTGATTTATACACTCTGTGTGTGTGTGTGTGTGTGATGATATTGACATTAGACAGGAGGAGAGAAAGTGGAGGGAAGGAAAGAAGGAAGCAGAGGGAGAGGAAGGAGGGCAGAGTTATGATCTACAGGGATACCAAGAGAGAAAGAGGTCAAGAGGAGGAAAGTTAATAAGGGAGGAAATGAAGAGAGAGTGGGGGAGAGGAGACAGAATGGTAGTTTGGGGATGAGGGGATGAAAAGGAGGAAAGGAAGGAAGGAATAAGAGAGAGGGGACAGAAAGAAAATGAGAGAAAGGGGTGGCAAGAAAGACCAGATGAGAGGAATGAGGAGCAGAAAGAGGAAAACATGGAGCAGGAAACTAAGCATGAGATACAAGGTCAAAAAGAGGGGAGGGCAGTGGAGGAATGGAAGGGGAGAGCAGATAAGGAGGGGGGAAAGGTAATGAAGGAAGGACAAATAAGGGGAAGGGAGGAGAGGAGGAGGCAGAGTCGCAAAAATCAGTGGTTGATGACACATTAAAACTGTCAAAGCACACAGCAACATGGCAGCTTCAGCTGTGAAGAAACCCGACTGTGTGTGTGTGTGTGTGTGTGTGTGTGTGTGTGTGTGTGTGTGTGTGTGTGTGTGTGTGCGCAGTGCTAATTTCCCTGCTTGGGCTCACACACACTTGATAATGATTCTCACAGTCAACTGACAGCTGACTGTGATTCATGCAGAGACAGAAAGTCTAAAAGCCACATCAGCTTCCTGTGAAGCTGCGATGATCATCACACACACAAACATCGGTCGCCCACAGTCAACTAACTCCTTCCAGCTCCACTGGTGGGGTGAAACATGTGAGGTCTGTCCTGAAGGTGGCGCCAGAGGGTTTATCCTCTGAACGGTGGGCTTCGTTAGGCTCAGCTCTGCTTTGAGCTGAATGCTAGCATGCTAGCTTCTGCATATTAACGTGCTTACAAATACGATGCTAACAGCCACCGGATCATGTCCTGTGATGTTTAGCACGTTTCTACAGTGGCTACAGAGAAACCACGTGGAGCTGTGATTGGTCGGCTTTGGCTGCTGGTGTTCCTGATGCCGGTGGTGGAGGTAACAAGTGAAAGAAAGCTTCAATGATCTGCTGCTTCTCAGCTCCACTCATCTATGAACCCTCAGGCTGAACACACTCCATGTAGACACACGCTGTATGTAACCACCCACTGCATGCATATAAAGAAACCACCTTTACCCATTCAGCATTTACTCCTTTGCATCTGTATTTGTCTACGATCTACAGTCAAGTTCAAGTCCAGCCTCAGTCTGGACTAATGTTAATGCTAATGTTAGCATGCTCGCAGTTAGCAGGTCGTGTCACTGAGAGAATAAACAGAGAAACCTCCGTCCGTCCTCTGAATCTGTGGGAGAAAGAGAAGCAAGACTCTTTGATGTTTAATAGACCGCCATCGGCTTCCACAAAGTGGTCGCGAGTCTCACTGACACGACAACAAAAACAAATTAAAACCGCACTGCATCGACTAAAAACTGCAGCAAGTCAGCCATGAAGATCAAACAGATTGATGGAAACACACATAACTCTGACTCTCTCTGGATCACACACTGTTTCAGGGCAGTGTGTTAATAATTTGATGAGTTCAGAGACCAGAAATCACCGCGAAAGCAACAGTAACATCTCAGAGATCAGGTTGAAATCAGGCCAAAGCCTCCAGTGAACCGAGTCTGAGCAGACCGACTGGAAACAGGACGGAAAAAAGTTCTGGCAGAAAAATCCATAGCCAGTGTGTGTTGAATCTGATCTGTGTGTGTGTGTGTGTGTGTGTGTGTAAAAACTTGCCAAAGCTTTTAACACATTTCCATGACATTACTAAATAGTGCAACTTTCATTCAGCTCAGTCTCACCCTCCTACGCCGTTATGTCCGGGTGCTAATGAATGTTTCAGCGTCAAGGCGCGCACACACACACACACACACACACACACACACACACACACACACACACACACACACACACACACACGCACGCACAGAAACCATTTGTTTCAGTGCCAAAGCTTCCCACTCGTTTTTAGACATTAACACTATTAGACAGATATACCTGAGAAAAGCATGCGCGCACACACACAGATCCAGCACACACACACACACACGCAGTCAAACCTAAAACCAAACAACAATATTTCACCATCGTACGAGAGGAAACGCCCTCACAGCTCTGTGTGCTCGCTCATGATTAAGCTTGAGAGAGGTGAAATCAGCTGCTCAAACAACAGAGAACGAGCTTCTGATAAACAGCCAGTGTGCGTTTCACTGCTCACACTTCGCTGTGTGTGCGGTAACTTACTTAAAAAACACTTTGTCAACCAAAAACACACGTTTACATACACTACTTTACCTATTTTTCAATTAAAACAACATGCATGAGGGAAATATCTCAACTACCGGATGGAAGTGTAATAACTTTTCATCAGGTCTCATTTTCAGTTTGGCCGATACTTTGATTGACGGACGACCTCCTGCTGTGCCTGTTTTCTTCTTTCCCTCTCTCTGCTCAGGCGTAGGTCAGCGTACAGGAGGCTGCTGAAGCCTCCACCTCCTGCTGTTGTTAATAAGACAGAGCAGCGGCTGACCACTGAGAGGACAGCAGAGGACTGAGACAACATGTCAGAAATGACACACTTCCTCCCTGTGATTCCTGCTCTGACTGACATGTGGTCAGCGTGCGCCAGACAAAATAGGCGGTTGTACACAATTAAGAATGTATACCTGAGAAAAACAGGCGAGAGCGACTCCACAGGAGGTAAAGTGAGACGCTTTAAAGGTGCGGCTGATTGACGAGCTGTGAACCATCAATCTGACCATCCAGGCTGCGGGTGCGCCGTCTGTCCCTGCAGGGTTTAACAAGGCTGAATGAATAAACTCTGAAGCATGCGGGAGACTCGAGCAGAGGAAGAAGATCTGATGTTCAGAAGCAGCTCTTTCAGTGTAAAAACACATTTCTGCTGTATTACTTCCTGATGACTCCAGAATGGGAATTGTAGTTCACTCATTTGATCGTGCATCACTGCTCATCGAGCTGTAGTTCTTCGTCTAAAACAGTGAAATGACCCTTTAATGTCGACCTCTGTGTGTCTGAAAAACTCAGCTGTGAGTACGCCGTGTCTCTCCTGCCTGTTGCTCGATGTTGTTGCATGTATGTCACAAACACGTGTTGACGTGTGGTCATGTGGCACTTTACTGTAACCTCCGTACGTGTGTGTGTGTGTGTGTGTGTGCGGTTAATCAAGTCATAACAGCCTGTTCTTGAGAGCAAGATGAGGAGAGGGAGCCGCATTAATACTTAACCCCGCTGCCATGGCAACGCAGCTTGACTGGCAGTCTAAAGCCTGCTACACACACACGTACGCACACAGAACCGCACACACTCCTGACAGGTAGAGATTTGTAAGAAGGAGGCTCAAGACGTCAATATGAATGAGCCAAGGTGTGTGTGTGTGTGTGTGTGTATGTGTGTGTGTGTGTGTGTGTGTGTGTGTGTGTGTGTGTCTCTTTGAGGTCAGAGGTCTCCTGGCACCGTGGGGGCTGAGTGACACACACTCCCACAAAGAAGATAAATAAGGCATGAGGTGCGCACACACACACACACACACAGAAGTACAAGTCCCTGTACAAAAAAAGCTTTTTTTCCTGCTGCTGCTGTCAACTGAGGGAAATCTCTCTCTTACACACAAACACATACACACACGCACGCACGCACGCACGCGCACACACACACACAATCACAAACCATGTAAATTCACATCCGCACACAGGCGCAGTCTTCGCATACAAACACAGTAATTAAATTCTGCTGGCGCCTCCTTCTGCCCATTTTCATTAAACATCTCGAGGAAACAAAAGAGTCAAACAAATTAAACTAAAGTCACACAATTTGGAAACATTTTCCAGGGCGCAATCGATGATTATTCACTCTCTTTGTGCCCGAAATGATGGTAATTTATGCAAGGGGGTTCAAAAGTGTTGCAGATGGATGTCAGCCACCTCTGCGCTCCCTCAGCGGCTGCTGGGATTTGAGCATCAGAGCTGCTGGCCCATGTTTTTGTTGCAGATGCTCTATTTTCCATGAACTACCCACAATGCATTTTCCACATGGCTTAACTCCCCAAAACTTTTACAAGCCTTTCTCAGCACTGACGCACCGTTTGTACTGTTGTTAGGTAACATATGATGTACCGTAGGAAACTTTACCCATGTCATTGTTTATGTACAACAGTATATAAGTGCATACGTGTATTTCTCACGCCCTGTAATACTGCAGCAGTCTGTGCTTCATGATGACTATCAGTGATCAATCAATGAGCTGATCATTGTCTGGATCTGATCACAGTAAAAACTAGCAGCTGTCAGTCTTACTTCTAAATTCTAACTTTTCCTTTATCTAGGACACACACACACACACACCGTGTAAATAAATAAAAGCATTCAGCCTCTCTCTCTCACACACACACACACACACACACACACACACACACACACACACACACACACACACACACACACACCAGTGTAATCCGTGGACAGGAGTCGTGGTGAAAAATGAAACAGGTAATAAATATTGAGCAAAACTCAGCATCCCCTTGGACGAGCTTCTGTGTGTGTGTGTGTGTGTGTGTGTGTGTGTGTGTGTGTGTGTGGACCAACCAGCTCCATCTGTCACTCCAGGTGGTCACTTACACCTGGGCGCGCACACACACACACACACACAGCTCAGGCAGTGAGTGGCGAGCGCAGACAGACAGACTCGGTCTCTTCACACACTCCTTGTTTCTGTCATACAGTCATTATCTGTCCACGCACACACTCACCGTGCGTACATTCACATGTTCCCTGTGAACCATCTGACCTCTGCGTGTCCTTGTAGCAGAAGGAGTACGAGGAAGAGGAGCTGCTCTGTTGGAGCTGCCTCGGTAAGAATCGACGACTCGACTGTGTACTGATAAATCCATGGTGCTGAAGTACTGCAGTTTGTACACATGGAGTATCATTCATGATCAGAGTGAGAGGATCACAGAGACACAAAGCTGCCTGTAGTTTTCCTGTAATAACCTGCAATACTTCTACGATCATTCAGCAGCATCTGTCCCCAAATCAACACCGACCGACTACAGACACACTTCGTACTGCGGGGTTAAGGTAGGTCACGGTCATTTCCCCCCTACGGCTCACACAGTCTCCAGACGACCAATCAGCCTCCTCGTGTACACACTCGTTGATATATCCATCTGCCGCCTTTACACAAACGTTCACATTATATCCTTTAAATGAAGAGCATCCGAAGCCAGAGATATCAGGCAGATCTGACACAGATGGTATCTTTGCGGAGAGAACTACAGACACATCAACAGACTGTTGGCAGAGGGGCTGCGAATGTAAAACTAACAGAACTGATTCAGCTAATTCAGCAGGATCTGTACGCTGCTTTTATCACCTGGTGGTGAAACGGTGTAGAATGTACAAGTCGCTAATTTAAGCAATTTATGTGACGTGACTACAAGGTTAGCGTCGAGGCTAACCACCTTGGAATAATGCATGAACGCTCTCGGACTAAGGCGTTTTTCTCATTCTTCCAATTCTGCAGACATTGTGTGAATGCTTATGCACAATTACTTGTACACTGTGGTGTACATGCAGGGGTCCGTGATGAGGCGGTTATCCCCTCCAATAAAACACGTGTGCTCATTCAGATTAATCTCCTGCGTGTCATTCCCCATGTACACTTATTAGTGTAGCTGCACATATGTGCTTCTTCACTTCACTGCTTCCGTCCAGAGCTCCTCCTCACATGTTCTACTCCTCTGAACCCTTTTGCGTTTCCTTATGTGTGCAGATATGTGATGTGTGCACACAAACAGACATTGGTCCCACACACACTCACGCTCTCACACATGCAGCTTCATTCCCTGCGCATAAACACGAGCTTCAGCCAATAAAGGGATGTGGACCGACCTGCTGGATGAACGTGTGCGCTCCGTGGGGGCTGAGCAGCAGGATGGCTCGCCGTAGGGTGTCTCTGTACCGATTGAGCTCCTCGGTCCTCATGGTGGTGAAGAGGTTGGTGAAGACTTTGCTGATGTTCCTGTCCACTCTCTGCAAGGCCACGTCCACGCCCTGACGGGACGTCTGGTCCAGGAAACCCTGCAGGCCCCGAATGTCTGGAGGAGCAGGAAGAGGAAAAGAGTCAAATATCACATCGTTGCCAACGCTGTCAAATGCAGAGACATATCAACAAATGCAGAAGCACAGGACTGGATGACAGCGTCATCACTGAGAGACGTTTGTCACAGAACTGATAGAAATGTGTTGAACACAATGACCTCCAACTCAGAGCAAATGGCTGTCAGGCTCAATGCAAACACCACCGGCTACATCATCCTGACCCTGCAGACCTCCCCTTGTGTTAAAACACACACGTCAGCAGATGTTAGCCGAGTGATCATAAGCAAACCGAAGGCTTGTTACTGACAACAGAAATCAGGCAGGACAGACACCTTTTCCTAACTTCAGCCAAATCGTTTGAAGCCTCCTTCACACAATGACGAAACCTTTCAGGCACAGATGTGGAAGGGGACAGTCCAGCAGAACATTCAACAGAAGAAGAAGAAGAAGAAGAAGAAGAAGAAGAAGAGGGCGAGGCCAGGTTTACGTGTAGAAGACGCCTCAGAACATGTTTGTTTGTCTGGTGCTCTAGTAATTTCTTTAATATTCAAAGTGTTTACAATAGAAGTAAAGTTTTCTCATGTCGCGGGTTCATGTTGTCAGCAGAGTCTTGTGATTGGTCGTATCTGTCCACGTGAGCCCGTCCCTTTAAGGAACAGACATGTAAAGACTTCACTCGACTGGCTCCTGTAGTTTTCTACATTAGGCTGATTCATCTTCATCTTATTATCTGACGTTTAGCTCAAAGTTAAACCATGGCTAACAGCTTGGCTTTAAGTGTCATAGTTTTAGCCATCAGTTCTGATAACACCTCTCTGATCTTGGATTGACAGTCTGACTGTTTGTGTTTGGACATATATTAATATTAAACACTGTCAACAAACATGAGAACAGCGTTATCATGAACCCGTCGCCAAAGCTTGAAAAAACAAAGCCCACGTCATAACAAGCTGCAGTTTCCTTTAACACCATTGTTGAGAAGATGCTTTAAAAAATGTATATCTGACAGCATTTTATTGCTCACAAGTCCTCCAAGACGCTGACTTGATAACTTAAAGTGAGCTGATGAACGCCTTCGCTCCCGTCAATCACTGCTCAGGGTGAGCTGATTCAGGTCTTTGCAGTTGTTTTCATGTTCGAGCGTCCTGTGGGCAGCAGGACAGAAACAGAACCTCAGAGTTTTGCAAACAGCCGCCATCCGAGCTGACTGAGACCGTCGTCCCCGTTTCCCGTGGCCGTGCCGCTGAAGCGGACAGCGTCTGTCCATCTGAGGACATCGTTCAGACTCTCTTCTCCGAGCTGCCAGAGAAGTTTCTCTCTCTGACATTCAGACAAGGCAGCTGTGTTGCGTTATGCTCCGTTATAGCTGGTGACAGGTTGTTTGGCCTGAACATTTCTTCCCTTTTTCCTCCCCCCCGCCCCCCCATCCTTCTCTGTCTATTAGCACTGACAGCTAGCTTGTACCGAGTCCTGACTGCCACTCTCCTTTTTTACTCAAGTTGTTTCATCTCACCATCCTCATCGTTCCCTTTTTTCATGTTCACTATTCCCCTCCATCCTCTCCCTCCGTCAGTCAGTCCCCCCCAACCCCGCCCAGTAAATTTGGGGGGAAATAACACTTACTGTCTCTACTGGAACGACTGGGTAACTTCTGTTATTCACAGTTTCCCACTGATTTCAAAAGCTCTGCTTGAGGCGAAGCTCTGTGGGAGGCATCAGTTTACCCATCTCTGTGCACATTTTCATATCATGAAATCTGCTAATCTGAACATCCAAACAGCCGTCCACAAGTCATCTGTCAACCAATCAATCTTTATCTCCTCCTGGAAGATGTGAGAGGAACACTTAAACTCCTGCCGAGGCCTCGTTATGTCAGCTTGTACATTTTGTTAAACGCTGTTTGAAATTCTGGTCAGAGGTTTGTGAGGATGAGGTCCGATGCAGGTTTGTGGCTTCTCTGTTCAAGCAGAGTTATCTACAGGTACGCCTTCAGATTAAAGTACAAATCCCTGCTCGACGCTCAGCCGCAGACTGCGTGTTGGAAAACGTGCTTTGAAGTCGTAGCTTACTGTATTCACTGTGTCAAGTCCAGCGAGAAGGCTTTCATGTCGTCTGTGCTGCTCTGACTTAAAGCTCTCCAGTCTCCCCGACTGACTTTTCACAAAATGAACAATAAACTTCTTAGAAAACGGTCAGTATTTACAGCGACCTGCAGTCGTAGGTGCCAACATAAAGTCATGACAAATGTTATCACACCCTTCTGAAGGACATATCTCTGTGTGATGTCCCTGAAGTTTTATTATGGATTATTAATGTGGAACCACGTGGAACCACAGTAAATGCGTTGTTTCACTCATGATGAAACATTAACAGGAAATGATGCTGTAACAGGCGAATCTCCCCAGTGTGGGATAAATAGAGTCTTATCTTATCTTATCTTATAGGAATACTGCAGGCAGCAGTGTGTCTCTATGATCCTCTCGCTCTTCCACTGGGGGAAAAAAGGCGTAATTAAAAATCCATCCATGCAGCTTCAGCACCAGACGGCGGCATGGATTTATCGATGCGCAGCACAGTCGGACTGCTGATATTTCAGAGCCGCGATCGAGGTCGGAGCTTCTTACCTGCACGAGCCTCGTTCAGATCAATGAGTCAGGCAGACTAGACTAACATATTTAACAAAACGACCCCTCCGGCCTGACCTGGTCACTGTGCTAACGAGGGGGGTGGCCTCCACCCCCGCCCCCTCAAAGTGCCTGCTGGCTGGAGTCATTGGTTTCACCTCCTCCTGCTCGACAGGCAACATCCACATCACATAACACATCCCTGTTTTCAGCCACATGACCAACATTTGCATCCATCCACGGCCGCCGCCGTCTGCAGTCGTCACTGTGTTTCCATCCACCTGCTCTCCGTTTGTCTGTCATCGCTCCCCCAAAGAAATCTGCTGGAAAAAATAATCCCTCCGTCTCTCGAGCTCAAGCACTGGAACAACACAAGTGGAAGGACTTGAAAGCAATTTGCTGAGCTCCTCGCCAGCCGCGGTTTCTCATCAATTTTTCCAAAGCCACTTTGAGCAAGGCACTGTGGGGGACATACTCCTCTCTCAGCACAAAAGCCAGCACTTATCTCTCTCCATCAGAGCCACACCAATCTCTCCTCTGCAGTGGGTAGAAATTGGCAGGTAGACCGCTGGCTGCCGAAAATACCTCAGATTTAATTTAGATTCACACGACATGGAAATACGTGGTCTTTCTCAGGCGGTGCAAATATTCAGAGGCCAGTTTGCTGGTGATTCCTAACATTCGCGCTGTGTCGCTGAGCAGCAGATTTCTATACAGGTGATATTTGCCAGTATTGTAAAATGAAAATTTAAATGTGAGTTGTGTATTTTTCTGTGTAAATTTTATCAGCTGGCGTATTTTTCCAGCTGAGCCTGACGTGGGTGCGACACGACGTGTAGAAACACTGCGTACACTTTGTGTACACTGGTGTTTCACCATGTTTTAGCCCATTTACAACAAATAATGTATGCACTCTAACCCCTGACCCTGACCCTGTTGAACATTAATGTATGGCACAGCACAGATTGAGAACTTTAAATCAGTGTTTCCTGACCTCGAGGCTGCCACTGCTTTTAATTTCTTCCAGCATGCTGTGAAACTAAAACGACCAGCTTCAGTGAATCCATCACACTTAACATCCACACATTGTTTCTGTGTGTGGCTGCAGTTGTACATACAAGGTGCATCACCACATTACTGGCAAACAACCAAACAAGAAAACAAGAGAAATTATGTTTATTGTGATGGATTATCCAATTGTTTCTGCGTAATGTGATCTCCACAGAGGAAAGTGATGCCTCATGAAGGTAAGAAAGAAAGAGGGATGAAAGAGTGAGGTATGAAAAACTAATTAAAGAGCTAAACACAGGAACACCACGTTATGCTTTGGGAAACGGCCAGCGGCGACATAAATCATGCACGAGTTGCAAAAACACATAAGGAGCTGCCTAAATTTTTCATTTTAAAGCACAACCTCGTGTTTTCAGGCACGCTAATTATTTGATCTGAAGGAAGGTTCAGACTAAATTGACCGTGTAGCTGTTGTTGTAGTGCGTCACAGACAAACAGAGCAGCATCGGGGACCGAATTTGACAACTTCTGTGATGTCGACCAATGAGAGCAGAGGGCGGTAAAAGGAGGAATGCTTTTATTTGATTTCAGTGAAGCTGTGAACATTTAAGTCTCACCCTCAGGTCAGGAGCATGATATCACATGAATAACACCCCTCACACACACGCTCGCCACTTTTCTACTGACGAACACAGCCGTGAATGAGTAACAGTCAGGTGGAAGAGGGAAGTCGGTCCATCTGTCATCCAAAGTCATGAAAGGCAACAATCTGTGATTGGTCGGGGCCGGGCTGATGACTCTATGATCCAAACCAAAGCCGTGACAAACCGCTGAACACAGACTCTATCAAAGTGCTCCGTTCAGAGGTCAACAGACGCTGACACGGGTGTCAAATGTACCAATCAATACTTAATCAATACTGATCAATACATGTAAACGGTCACTCGAAACAACAACTCGGCTTTGAACCACAGGATCACCACTTTGCCTTCAGCTGATTCTTTGCAGAGCAGAGTGACACTGTGTGCGTGATTGGACTCATTAATGTCCAGTCACACCTGCTGTCAGGTTCAATCAGCGCAGAATCTGATTGGATAAAAATAACTTGTCGCTTAACCTGGACGTGTGTTTATCACTTACGCTGCCAGTTTTCTCACAACCGAAGCTCCTTCGACTCTCGTTCTAAACGACTCGACCGAAAAGTGAACTCTCAGAGTTTGAATCGCTTTGTTCTGATTTCAAAATGATGCAAACCAGCTGAATAAATAAAGATCAAAGTCGAATATATCAGAATAATATTGAATGCACAAAACCAAGAAAAATAAAGCATTTCAAAAGAAGGCAAAGCACAAAAGTGCTGGTTAGTTAAGAGTTTAAGTGAGGAGAGACGCTTTTAGCTTTCTTTTGAAAATATTCAGCGAGCTGTACTTCCTGTGTGCCGGTGAGGCCTCATGTTAAAAGGCTGCATCCCCAGTTACTCATTTCTTTCTGTGGGTGGTTGTCGGACATACTCTAAGCTGAGGACACGTTGCTCATGAGCACTTAAACAGTTGCTATCTAAGAAGAAGAAGCGGCTGCTCTGCTCAATGTTTAACGTGGGACTCGCAGTGGACGACAGGCTGCACCTTTCAGGTGTCTGCTCTCGCTCTGGCTACTGTTTCCTTTTCTGACCTGGAACATCGAGCGGTGAAGCTCCGGAGCCAGAAAAACCAGCTGAAAGTCGAGGTCGGCCGATAGATTTTTAAAAGCCGATATAATAACGATAGTTTAGAGCAGGAAGCTGATTGACCAGCCGAAACTCCGCCCTCAGAATAATTCAACACAGTCAGAAATGAACAATCTCTGACTTTTTAGAAACTATTATGGAGCATAAAGTTAAAAAGAGGGTCTTGAATGGGGAAAAAATGGAAATAATTTGAATTTATTTTTCTGCTTAACTTGTAAACATAAAGTATTTTGATCTGTTTTTAGCTTAAATCTGAATTTGACAATTTGAGTATGCTGCAAATGTTAAAAAAAATGAGCCTCAGACAGATTCTGCAAACCAGCAATGAACCATCCAAACTTCTTCTTCTGCATAAACAGGAGGTTCCTCAGTTATTTTAATCAGCTGGACGGCTCGCTGTGCGCTCGGCTCTGACCTACAGGCCGACCAGGTCGAGGTCAGGAAACCGTCCTGACTAATTGCAGGTAGTTGGTGGGTTGGAGGAAATAAAATAATGATTAAGAACATTATAAATTAATGGCCACATTAGCCATTAGACCTCTCTCACACAGACACACACACAGAAATTCCTAAGCTAAAGCCAGTCTTAACGTGAGCTCCAGAACCAGGTTTTAACTCCTCACAGACAGCAGAGTCATTATGTAAGGATGCAGCCAGTTTCACTGCCCTGTGAGACAAATGTTAAAATGTGGCTGAAGCGTGACCTTTGTAACATGTATGTTTGGGTGTAAACAGGAAGCATCGTGTTGGATTCACTGCATTAGCTGTTAGCAGCTGTTAGCAGTGTACCAGTGGACAGCTATCAGAGGATGTGGATGGAGAGTTGTGTAGTTTTGACATCCTCTGGAAAGACAGTGAATCTAAAAATATGTCGTGTTTGTGTTTTCAGATTTGACTCAGTATGACTCAGAGAAGAAGTGCTGTTTTGACACAGTGGGCATGAAGGTTTTAAAATATCTCCATGAGCTTCTGCTGCAGCTGCTGACTGTGTTCATCGGGTCAAACTAACTTCCTGTTGTTTTCACGGCACCGGCGTCACCTCCTGTAGTATCTCTGCCTCTCGTCCCTCCGATAAAACTCAGCCTAAATTTGTTTTTGTCTTAACACCTGCATCATAGAGCTCCAAATGCGGCCAGCAGGGGGCGCTGCGGCATCCACCTACTTCCAGCAGTGACGCACAAGATGGATTTGCAGACCTGCTTTTTTAATCTGCCTCTCTCCACATCTGAAGGGTTTGTGCTCAGTTTCTCTGCAGTCGACAGTCCTCTGAGGTACCGGTTGTGGTTTTTCATCCTCGTGGTTGAAGCTCCCCCCCGGTGCCTCTCAACAGGCGCACCCAACAGTGACCGGCTTCCTTTTCTACACGTGTGGATTAATCACAGGAGGAAGCCTACAGGCTGCAAATACTCATTAGTTCTGTTCTAATTAAAAAAACAGACATGATGAAACACTGGTCTGACAGAGATTTCACACCTTCATGATGTTAAACATCTGTCTGAGGAGGAGGCGTCCATAACAGCAAGAGTATGCTGTTGTTTAAGACAACTGCAGGATTCACCTGAACAGACGAGATGAAAGTGAAAAACCCTGAACGAAGCTGCAGGTCGTCTGAGAAAAACAGGAGGGAGTGAACGTCGTGCTTTGGCTCATACTGCCAATATTTCAAATCAGGTTATTTTGCACAGTTTCTCAAACCTGAAGGTCAAATGTTGAGTGAAACAGAGCAACAAATCTTTCTCTTTGCCCTCAAAATAATATTTTTTTCATCCTTGTTGGCTTAAAAAACTTCATCCAACCTTTTCAGACTTTATTCAAAGCATCGAGTCTCAGTGAAGATGCACCATCAGCTGGAGAGAATCTGATGAAACTCCACTGAAAAACAACACGTTTCCACTCGTTTCCCACGCAATTTATTGAAGTCTGAATGTTTTCTTCCCCACAGAGAAAGCACTGGACTCGAGGAACTCCCTCCTAATTTGAGGAGGAAATCCAACTGCAGTTTAATTGAAAGCAGCACGTCTGACTCGTTTGCTTAAACCCGACTCCTTTCTGCTGTCCTCTGGAGTGTGCAAATGCCTTGATGTGTGTTCTGTAGTCTTGCATTTGCTGTTGCGCATCTGTTTGAGCATATAGAGCAACCGTGAACACTAATGAAGCAGATTCCCTGAACCATGAAGCCGAAATCAAATGCAGAAAAGAAAAATCTGTGATGCAGCGAGAGGCATTTCCCTGACAGCTCAGTTCATTTATCAGAAAGGACATTTTAATTACCTCCACACATCCTGAAGAGACCACGAGGAAGAACGGAGAAATTAAAGAGGGCTGTGCAGAAGGAGGAAGATGAAGAGAGAGAGAGAGAGAGCGAGAGAGAGAGAGAGAGAGAGAGAGAGGAAAAACAGGGGTAAAAAGAGAGAGAGAGAGGACTGTGTGTGTTTGTGAGGACGGATAATTGAGCCTTTTCATCCACATCGCCAACGACAGGTGTGACATTTAGCTTTGGAACACACATTTCCTGCTGCAAGTGTGTGTGTGTGCGTGTCTGGTGTCTCTCTCTATTGAATATCCATAAAACACACACACCTGCTCTAACCTTTGACAGTCTGGTAACTAATGGGCAGGAAACAAAGATGGAGAAAAACACTGTAACACACACACACACACACACACACACCCTCACACACACACACACACACACGCACACACACGCACAGTTCACTGTACCTAAGAAGACCTAATTTGACCTTCAAACTGGACACCGTCCTCAGTGAGCTTCCTTTCCATCATACTGACACAACACTTTATAAATCAGTGAAAACAACAGCAAGAAAGGAAGCAAGCAATACTGCATGAAACACAAACACACACACACACACACACACACACACACACTGGTAACAGTGTCAATATGACAGTGCAGTTGGGGGGGGGGGGAGCTGGAGAGATCACTGCGATGTTTCAGGATGTGTTTTCAGTTACGAACAGAGCTCGCTTCCTGAACGTGGGTGGAGGGTTTTTCCTGACAAGTGGAGCTCCAGGCTCGACCACCAAAAGAGCTCCTATCAAACCCAGGAAGAGTTAGGTCCCCGGCTTCAAGGGAAAGCAAAGGATGTGCTGAAGTCTATGGAAACATAAGACTGGAGATACATGAGATACATTTAAAGCCCAACAGGTAAGAAGGAGGATTTTGAACCAGCAGCCAACGCAGAGACATCAGTACTGGTGTTAGATGATGCATCCTCTTTGATCTTATGAGGACTCTGGCAGGTTTTCTGGACCAATTGGAAACTTTTTGTTGTTGTCCAGAGACGTGGATCGAGAACAGATCCCTGTGGAGCACCATATCTTTGAGCAAGAAGACACATTACTATTCTAAGCAACGAGTTCTGTTTCATTAGTCAGGTACGAACAGAGCCAATAAAGTGCAAGTCCCTTGAGACCGGTGAGGTCCTCAAGACGCTGTAGAGGGACGTCGTGGTCCACAGTGTCAAAGGCAGCACTTAAATCTAATGACAGCAAGACAGATGAAATCTCCGGTGTAATTAATAGGTCGTTAGTTACCTTCATGCAGCTCCAGTAGAGTTTTAAGTCTGAAACCGGACTGAAAGTCATCAAGAAGGTTATTACAGGCTGAGTAGACGGGGAGTGAGTTGGCTGGCGACCACCTTTTCAAACAGTTTACACACGAGGGGGAGATTTGAGATCGGTCTGTAATTGAAAAAGAGTTTGTGGGTCAAGGTTGGGTCTTTTTATTAAGAGTGCAACCACGGCTGTTTTAAAAGCAGTGGGAACGATACCAGAACTGAGAGATTTATTGATGATGTCATATTATGTGATTCCTGGGTCATAAAGCCCTTCAAAGCTTCAAATATACGATTAGCTCTCTTGTTCTAACAGTGTGAAGCCAGTTCACTGTGTGAAGTCGTCCATCACAGCCTTCAGCCAAGTTCTGAGCCTAAAATAGATCTGTAAGATTTGTGCTGGACGGGATCAAAGACTCAGTGACTGCACGAACAGATGTTTTTACTCGCTCTAGGTTTGAAAAGCCCACCCGGTGCCGTGTCTTATTTTCAGACCACAACCAAAATCATTTCTATGCAAGCAGCAAGATGTGGCAGAGCCTGTCCCGACCTGAGGAACCAGAGGGACGACACGTGGAGATGCTGGAGGTGCAAAAACTAAATATTTCATCAACCAGAAAACAGTAAAAAGGTGCCCATCACAGGAGTCCATGGTGATGGTCTTCACTAGCTTTTACAGAGGAGCAGCAGAAAGGATGCTCACTGGAAACACCACTAACTGGTGTGGTTCCTGTACAGCCGAGGACAGAGGGCCCTGCAGCCGGTGATTAAACCCATCAGTGGCTTCGGAGAGGCCGGCCACAGCCTGTTCACCCTGCTGCCATCTGCCCACAGATACAGAAGTATCCACGGCCGAACCGCCAGCCTACAGAGCAGCTTCTGTCCTCAGCCTGCGACGCTCATCAGCCCGTCCTCCACCGTAAAATCTACTTTATTTTTCTGACTCATTATTTATTCATCCATTTTGTTTTGTGAGTAGCATAAAGGGATTCAACTCTCGTTGCGTTGTACAACGATGAATAAATGAATCTTGTACTTTGCATTCTCGAAGCTGGAACCAGAGATTGTTTGGCATATTTGCCTCATTAATTACTCAGAGGAGTAAATTTGTCTTCACTCCCATAAAGTTGGAAGACTCACAAGAGACAGATAAAAAAGTGAAAGTTCATCATGTGTACAGTCAGTGCAGAGGCCCTTTAAATGGTTGACTGGGAATCAGAGATGTAGCTGGTTTGTGATGAACTGCTTCAAACTGCACTGAGCTCCTTCAATCTGCCTCCTCTGGTGTACTTCAGCTGTTTTGGTGTGCAGGGCTGCTCCTGACTGTCAGGTGCCGTGAGGAGGAGGCGATATGAATGCAAACTGTGTGCTTTTGGTACGTGTTAACACAATTAGTCTTGAAACAACAGGGTGTTTTCTTCATGTTAATGCAAAGAGAACAACAAGAGGATGGGGTGATGTGCTGAATGACTCGTTCTCCGCGCTCTGATTGGACTTTCTGAGCCTCTAACTTACACGCAGCTCCTCTCTTTGTGTCATCTTCTGCCTCTCAACATCCTGCACATCAACAGGTCTGATGCTAACAAGGCCGATGGATAATTTAACAGCCGGGACTCTCCTCATGATCAGAATGAGATGGTGATGCATGGGGCGTATAAAATGCAAATGCAGGGCTTCTGAACCCCCCTCGCTGCTGTGAGCCCACTCCCCTGCAGGCCTGCCAAGGTTCTATGTAAATGAAGCCAATCAAAAGCCTGCGAGTGGCTTTACAGCTACCATCACAAACCTATCAACCCTCATCTGGGGCATACGTGATGAGGGCGTCTCTGCAGCATGAGCATAAATAAAAAGACATCAGCCTTCAACATTTTTTTCATGTTCGCTATATATTAAAGACTTGGGTTGGTCTTCATTATGATGCATGTTGCTAGCAGCTGTCAGCTCGGCTGTGCCACGCAGGCAGAGGGAGGACAGCGCCATCTAAATTAAATCTACTGACTCCATTGTTCATGCAGAACACTTTACCACATTCTTAAGCTGACATTAATCTTTCTGACATAAATGTGCAAATTGTTTCAAATACTGTCGGTCTGATGAAAAAAGCAGTTTGAGAACGAGTCGCCACACAGAAGTCACAGTCGTGGCGGTTGTTTGCATTGTGATGACCACTGTGTGCCTATTCCATGTTTTTTACTTTTCACTCCATCACTGGCAGCCATTAACTGTCAATTAGGCAAACGATTCAGCTGCAGTTCCCGCTGGAGGGACAACACAGCCACACGATGTCCAACTAAACAATCCAAAGGTAGCGAGCACCAGGACGCAGCCTCCTCCACTGAGGAACTGGCTCCCAGGTGGAAGAAAAATAAATGAAATTGTTTTTTAATGTAGATTTTTGCAAATAAACTTCCAAACAGTCTCACAGGATTGCTCAAAATTCATCCAATGAGGCAGACAGACTGGACAACACTCGCTCTGCTATCAGGGGAGATTAACAGGGGGGATGACATCCGCCCTCACCCCCCTCATGTCCTCCCAGCGAGAAAAAAGGCTGAAGTTAAACTTGGTTATTGACCAACGCGTCCTCGTATATAAAAGACAAAGTACAATCTGTGTTAGAGGTTTCATAAATGTCATGAAGGTCAGTGTTGAGACAACAGCTGGAGGGCCTTTGTTAGAAGACCGCTAACATTTGCTTCCATTTGCTTTCATATTCATTTCGAAATTCACTCTCACACCGACGCAAACATATCAGCTGTTGAGGTTTCTCAGTCTGTCCCTGCAGAGTGGGACAGCGATGGCAGGAAAGTCTCTGACCTTTCACTCTGATTACACATCAGCTGGAAAAATCTGTCCTCGGTGATGAACCTATTTTCATCAAATGACTGTAATTCACCATGTTTGAGATAATGAAAGAATCACTTTCTTTAATCTCATCTGCACAAATTAGTCCTCTGAATCTCATTCTGGGTTTTTATCATGTCATTTTATCTCCTTCCTTTTGAATCTTATCACTGTGGAAATAAACTGCAGGCTGGTAATGAGCTATAATAACCAACAGATAATAATACAGTTTGACAAAATGTGGTGAAAATTTGAGTCCGAATGGGATGAAAATGGAAGAAACCTAACATGGAAATTACAGATATTTCATAAACAGAGTATTGACTTCACACTCAAACCAGACGGAAACCCCAAACAAATCATCATACAGTAAGAAGAATGTGGGACGTGGACAAATTTGTCCCTCTGCTGCCGCCGTAGTCGCTGCGTTGACGCTGTTCTGCCTCCAGCTAGCAGAGGATGTTTTGGGGTTTGGGACATGAAATATTTTGTCTTGCAGGGCTGCAGCTAACAGTTATTTTCAGTTTTAATCAATCAGTGGATTCTTTTTAATGAATGGATAAATCATTATATTCCATGAAATTCTCTACAGGCCAGTGTGACATCCCAAAGATATTTAATTCACCACCATTTATGACAAAGAAAAGGATTAAACTTTAAATGATGTTTGGAAGTGTTGCTTAAAAAACTGTAGAGCTGTTTGATCATCACAGTAGTTTAGCATTTACTGACCTATTGATCGCTTGATCAGCTAATGGTCGCGGGTCTAATCTGAGGAGCCTCTTTCAGCTTTTCATCAGTGTCTGCAGCGAGTATAGAAAGCACTGTTGATGAACCAAAGTCCTCTGACAAGCTGTTTAACTTCAGTGAAGCAGCTCGAAGGCTCAGAGAAAAACATTTTTCTGTTTGTTTTTGCCCCAAAGGTCAAGAACGAACCTCGGTGGTCAAATTCTGAGAGTTTTACAAACACAGATTATGTTCAAAGTGTCAAAAAATGGATCAATACTGTGTTTCAGCGCTTTGAAGGAGGGAACATTTGGAGAACAGAGATCCGCCCCATCAACTCATAATCTATGGTTTGCTGGGAGACACATGGATAAAGCAGCCTGTGCAGCTGTATTGATCTGATCGGTCATTCCTCTGTCGCTCTCTGACATGGAGGTAGAGTAGCTGTGAAGAAGATGACGTCCGTAAATGAACCACTGAACAAACTGGAAACAGTGGAAGTGATTCAGAGGTGGAACCAGGCGAGAACTGATGCTCGCATCATTACTGAGTATGTCTTCACTGAGAAATCAGCTCATTCAAGCGCTGACTGGGTGATCTGCGGGTCACAGAGACGTCCTGCCATGAAGGTGGTCGGCCTTTTTAACCTTCCATGTCTCAATGAGGGCGTAAGCAAAGGATAATTGTGACCTGGACGCCTGAAAAACTGGACTAAACTAGGTCGTAAAGCGAGACTCCAGATGTCCTTTGACCTGTAAATCAGAAAAACATTGCTTACAGGCAGGGATCAAACCTGTGACCTTTTGGTTTCAGGACAGTGTCTCTACCTGCCACGAAACCTCATCATGTCTCATCATATCTAGCTTTTATGAGCCGTCTGACATTTCAGTCAAAGGTGTGTTATTGGAAAAACCGTCACGTGGTGTTAGAAAACCGCCCAGAATGCTAAACTCTGCGTGCTGTGTGCAGCGATGAGGCGCGCCGTCCTTCGTCTAACCCTGGAGCAAATGTTTGCTTTGTTTCCTCTGCGTTCATATCAGCACCAACACGGCAGATCAAGCGCTACAGTAAAGCATCTGGAGGATGAACGGGATCTGTGTATGTATGGATTTACTGTATGTAGACGGTCCCACTGTGCAGAAGGCTGACGTCCACTGTACAGACATGACTCTACGGGAGCCCAGAGGGGACCGAAAGCTCTTTACGGACCACATGGTATGGATTTGATCTTTGAATGTCAAGCACAAGCTACTTGCTGCATTGACTTCCTTTTTTTTTTTTCATAGACCCCAAACAGTGAAGATTTTCAGCATTTAAAGTTCAAGCAGGAAACGTCTTAATGTATGTAAAGCTCGACATTTACAGTAACCACAACTTCAGAGGAACAGCTGTCAAATTAGCAGCCAAATATACTAAAGAGTGGAATAATGGGATGTCTGTGGCTGTTTGAAGCAGCTCTTGATGTTTGGCTCTTGCAGATCATTGGTGCAAATGATGTGTGTTCAATGTTTTCCTTCGCAACATCAACACATCAAGCGTGTTTCAAGCATGATGAACGTCTTCGACGGGCATCATGGTGGGGTTGGTGGGTCTGACTTGACCCGCTCTGACAGAGCTGAATGGTACAACACACAGAACACGCGGCTGTAATTGGTCACAGCAGATGATATGTGGTGCCCTTTTCAAACCATGGTCAGAACAGACACGAGCGCCAGCCTCAGCTCGCCTCGCTGCTGCTGCTCCTTTGCTCCCTCGTGACGTCCAATCCTCTGTTATTACTTTATTTATGCAGGGAGCGTTTTTGCTGAGCGTGCACGTCAAGGATGCTTCATGAAGGCTGCGACAGCTGCAGTAAAAGTGTTTTTAAATATTAAAGTGCTGTCGATTGTTCTGTAAGAGAGGCTGATTGTTCTTCGGTGCTCATTGTGACGTGTTACGCTGCCCTGAGCCCTGCTCGCTGTCTGTAACTGGTGGTTCAATGTCCCACCCATGAGCCCATGGGGACTACTTGACTTTCTTTAAATTTACTTTAATTATTATATGTGATTTTATATATGAACACATACACTTCCGATTGAGATCCTGATTTTTCAAACTTGGCCTGAGAGGGTTCAGCCAGACTCGACTTGAGAGGGAGACAAAAACGAATGTTAAATTACAGCCGAGTCGTATTAAGATGCTGCAAGACGGAGAGAAGCCTCAGTCTCTTTAAAGAGCCCATTGTCAGAGCACATTGTGTACAGTGTGAAGCAGCCAACATAAACAATCCCTCCCATAAAGGCAGGGAGTCCACATAACGAGCGGACGCCATCAGTCCAGAAAGTGCTGATGTTTACAGGCTCAGAGGAGGAACGTCAGGCTGAATGCAGATGTCTGCTGAAGCTCTGCAGCGTGCACGCATCGTTAACGGACGGTGAGGTTCGTTTGTTTGGCGTGACCCAACCTTTGTGAGAATCAGGGCTATACCTGGAGAATTAAGTGAGGCTTGGTCACATGACTTGACGCAGCTCTTCCTCCCGGACGCTGAGCCTAAATGTCTGAGCATCGCAAAGCTGCTGCTCTCTGCCAGACTCTGCTCCGCCTGCCACGTCACTGATGGTTGATAAGGCCAGAAACACTGGTGTAGCTGCTATTTCTGTCCACTCGCTCTCCATCACACACACACACACACACACACACGCTAACACAAAATGCTGCTGGTTCTGCCCTTTAGAGCGGAACGATCACCAGGCACAGAGACGGAAATGTGAGACGTGGTGGAGGGGACGCATTGTGTGACTGTTGGAGAGTGAGAGGGCGATCGAAATAAAGGAGGCTGAAGAGAAAAGAGAGAGAAAGGGAGTAAAGATGTGACGAGGGGACGGAAATGGGAGAGGGAGGGAGGGCCGAGCAAGAAGCTACATTTCCATGCTCATTATTTTTGAGGTCAAGCACAGAAAATGAATTATAGACGAAGACTGATTACATGTAAGCTCATTTTTTACTGTCTGTGTTATAAACTATAAGTTCATCAGCTATTGGCCGTCGTCTTCTACATCAGGACAGACAAACACAGGCCTGTGAGAGCGTCTTTGTGGTTCTGTGCCATCTTTGTAGGTTAGGAAGGAGCAGCTCTGACCAATAGCAGAGCAGGAGGCGGCCAAACAACTGAAGGTCGTGCATGAAGGCTGAGGCAGAAGCAGTGAATCCACCATGTTTTTATGGACATGTGGACACGTGGATCAATGGAGGACAGGTGGACTATCACACAGGAGCGGTTGAGACGTTCCTGTGAAGGTGCTGATACGTTCTTCCCAGCCTTGTATCTCTGGGCTGGAGGATGATTAACATCCAAACGCAGGAAGCAGTGCGTCCTTTACGCAGCGAGGTGGGACTGGAGGACGGGTGGTGTCTGACGGGTGGTCACACAGCAGGTCTGGAGTTCACGCAGGAGGCGGGACTTTGTTTTCCATCACAGACGTCCAATCAAATGAAACCTTGACCATGGCTCATCCCGACATAACCACCATCTTCTCTTACGTCGCGCGTAGGCTTCATGGGAAGCAACGACGCTGCAGGTTAATCTTCACGATCGAGGTCGTGTTTTCCGCACCCTGAAAACTGGGCCGCCATTGGAAAACACTGTGATCTCTGTGGATCCAAGATGATTTTTAACCAACAAAATACCAGAAACAGGACCAATAAGCAGCACGTGCTCCCACGTATGATGAACAAAGAGCTGAAAAAGCCAAACGAGCAGAATCCACAAACGTCTGGCTCTTTTATTCAATAACTGACTGAAAACGATGTAATGATGTTCTTGCTTGAATACCAACCCATTAATTGGCTCGTGGTTTCAGCTCTGAAGTGTTTAATAACGACACATTTGGTACAAAATCATTTTCATTTACAGCTTCTGTAACTCGCAATATGGCAGCAAGTTTTACAGCCATGGAGGTAGTTGTATTTCTAATCTGACCTTTCAGGGCCTGGGCGTAGCTGGAGTTTATACATTCACAGTGTCTCTCCATAACTAGGCTTTCTCTGGTAATTTAGGGCGAACAGGGCAAATCTTAGATGGCAGCTTATTAGCTCGAGCCCTGAAACAGAGAGGATGAACACTCATCGTGATTCCAAAGCCCTCGGGTGGTAAAGAGGAGCTCGCAGTAATGAAGATGATGATGGGTTGGTAATATCTAATTTCACTCGCACCCTGTGTTTCTCCCCACAGTGACCAGCTGCATCCATAATTGGCCGCTGGGCATGTGTTTAAAAAGATGATCAATAAAAACAAAGCAAGAAGGCCCCCTTTAAAAACCACGCGGCCATTTTTAGTCCACTTCAAAACATTCTTATCTTTCGAGGCGAACCCGAGGCTCTTCATCGATCTGTTTGTTTCCTGCCAAACGAAGCGACCCAAATGAGATGGGAAGGGAATAAAAAAAGAAGCAGAGGAGAGACGGGGGAGGCCAGCAGAGCCTCTGGACGCCAGCAGCTGGCCTGCTCCGTCTGTGGAGCTGTGGGTCCTCTTCTGTGCTCTGATATCACAGGAAATAAGACGGGCAGGACAACAACAGGCTGATTCACAACAACAACAACAACAGCCAGGTTAATATGAACCGTCGGGAGGAAATATGAACTTTCATCACGTATGTGCACGGTGAAAATCCACGTGTGGATGCAGAGCTCAGCCCGGCTGCCGTGCATGAAACATCTACTCCCATCTCTGCTGTAGTGAGTCAAGAGACAGGAAGTATAAACAGGAGGAGACTAGAGTTTTTTCTTCATCTCAGGCCTTTAATGTATTGATTTTGTTCTAATTAAAACTACTCCGGCTTTACTTCTTGTTGTATATCTCCCATGTTTCCCTTCTCCTTCCTCGTTTATCCTCATCCTCCTGGCTGTTATTTCTCCTCTCTTCTCCAATCTCAGGTTTATGTGCCATGCAGACAGGCAGGCTGTTCTCTAACCAGGTCAGAATAGCAGGGATAGACTGGCAGGCCGCTGTGTCCATAGACAGCCCATTACACCCATCAATCAGCCGGCCTGCTGAGGCACTCACCCAGGACGGGACAGGAGGCCGAGGAGAGAGAGGAGGAGACAGATTTAAGAGGCCGCTGCTGGGAGATTCATCGCTCCTGGTCGAGTCCTCCATCAGACGCAGAAAAATAAATCTTCTCAAATCAGTCTGACTGCTGATGCTTCATTTCTCTGCAGAGGGGACATGAGGTCGAGCAGCTCTTCTTAAGTTTAGAAAAAGTGGTTTGTCATTAATTAGTAGTTACTAATTGTAAAAAATCTGACTTCATTGTTGAAGCTGAGGTGCTTCAGGCTGCAGCTCCTCAAAGCGACGCCTCATCCAGGCTCCGACAGAAACCTGGGATTATTTTTACCCCAACCAAATGATTTCTGCTCCTCTTCAGTGAGTCCTGGAGGTGATTCTGATTGGCTGTAACAAAGATGTGCTGGTTTACAATGAGGAATGTTTGTGTACATGTCGATTTAGGTAAGTTTGGGATCCATGCTGATACGCAGTTTCTGGCAACAAGCAAACACACTTTTCCACGGTTTTAAAATGACAGAAGAAGGAGGACAGATGACAGATGAGCAGAGCAGATGTTTCAGCTTCATCAGCGACAGAAAAAAAAAAAAAAAAACACGTCCATTCCTCTGCTTCGAAGAGGAAACTGACAACTTTCCGTTTTCTAACGTAAAGATCGGCTGAGAGCGTCGTCCAGATGTGAAGCTCAGTGAGAGATTACAAAAGTAATTATTTCTTATGCTCCATCACTCAGTGGGATTCAGTTGACCTTCAGCACTTCTGGAGCAGAAACGCCGTGACGAGACCTGCTGGGCTTAAAATAAAGATTTTAGCCTGATTTCTGGACAGGTGACAGGTGAGTTGTTAAACGTAACTGACAGCAGACTTCAGGGTGACACGTGAGGAAAAAGTCACAGACCAACCAAATTATCTCGTTTAACAAATTTAACCACTTTAAACAGAAGGTCAGAACCACCGAGGGCGCCGTCTGGGTGAGGCGTTTGATGCTGAACAGGGCTGACGTCTTTGAAATGAGATAATCGAAGTCTTGAACACAGAAAGAACGTGTTGGAAGAATAAAAGCTTCCGTCATTTATTCATGTGAAGGTCTGAGATCAGCTGACTGTGTGTCTGCAGACATTATGGATCTGATGCCGATGCTTCTTCATCAGCCAATAAACTCACAGAGCGGCTAATTAATGGCCGACACAGACAGCTGACTGACTGACTAACAGACAACAAAGAGACCGATGAGCCCATCAAACCAATCACATGATTAATTAGCCAACTAAATGACAAATTAACTTCCCAACCAACCAACTGCTGACCATCTGACGAAATCACGAGTCAGTCAAGCAGGTGATTGAAAAGCGTCTCATCCTGGTAACTGGCTGATCACGTCAGATCGTTTCTGATTGGTCCGAGGTTTCACTGCGGCCTGCGTGTCTTCAGACCGTGATGGTGATTTGGACGTCGCGTCTCCGGACGCTCCGAGCAGCCGAACACGTCAGCTCTCAGACAGAGGGAAGCTCAGCAGCACCTGCGGGGACGTCAGCAGCCTCCTTCTGTTTACCAGCCAGGCAAAGCTTCATCTCCGCCCTTCACTTCAGAACGAGCTCAGCCTCTTCTTTCACTGAGATTTCACCACCGCTCTCTGCTCTGTCAACCTTCAACAAGGTCATCACGTCTGTAACCTCAGGCCAGCCTCAGCGCTAATCCAACTTTTGCAGCCAGACGCACAAAACACAGAGATCCAAACTCTTCACAGAGGAAACGAACACAAACCAACAACAGAAACAGAAACACCAGCCAATATTTGATTCAGCACGAGATCCCACAAGCCACGAAAACACAAGATTTTCAGCCAGTGTAATGTTCCAGAGCAGTTTCATTGAACACTTTTACCTCCACAGTATAAGTACATATTCATAGTACATAAATAATACTGCCCTCTAGAGGTTTGATCAGTCAAAAACTCTGTTGCCCATGTTCGGTGATCAGCACTCACGGATCTGACGCTCAGAACGAGCTGGAATCACACGTACGTCACATCAGAAGCCGAGTGCGGCGGCGTGATACTGCATACTGATACTGCAAGTGATACTTTCAATGAAGGACCGACTGCAGTAACGCTGTACAAGGATGATGCTGCACTGTGAGAGCTCTTTCTTATCTGAAGTCCAGTCTATAGTTTATTCTATTTTTATCTAGTACAGCAGTTTTTAAACACATATTACATACTTAAATTTTTTAAAATAGTGTTTTTCTTTTAAACTTCATGTCAAGTTAAGAGTGTTTTGTCACATGTGATCTGCTGCTGCAACACTGCAATTTCCCCTTAGGGGATCAATAAAGAACTCTATCTGGAATGTAGTATTTTTCGATTGCAGTACTGCTACCTTTACTTCATTATAAGGATCTGAATACTTCCTCTACTGCTGACTCTGAGCCTCATGTTGACTGCATTAAAACAGAAATGTGAAGGTGAAGATGTGTAAAGCCTGTGCACACATGGTTCATGACGTCATGCTCATGGACGTGCACGCAAACTGTAAACAAAGTGAGGTACGATCAGGTACGTCTGTTTACATCAGCCTGTGTCGTGTCTGAGAAACCCGCAGCCTCACACGGCAGCTGACTGACCAAACAGCTCATTGACCAAACAACCGACCAGCAAAGCGACAGACCATCTGCTCAGCCGACCACTGACCTGCTGGTGCTTCAGAATGGGAGGTGGCATCCTGTGTTCTCTCTGTTTGTTAGATCTGTTTATTTACCGTGGGTGTTAGCAGCTTCACCATGACACTGTATAAATCTGCTTTAAATGCAGCAGAGATGACTCATCGTGTGTGTGTGTGTGTGTGTGTGTGTGTGTGTGTGTGTGTGTGTGTGTGTGTGTGTGTGTGTGTGTGTGTGTGTGTGTGTGTTAGTGCGCTGCTGCACCATTATAACCGCGGTGCATAACTTCTTCCTGTGTGTGCTTGGCAGGTGGAGGCAGAGGGAGATGAATGGTGCACCGTGCCACAGAGAATTGTTTAATAAACATTTTTATTAGCTCCTTTCACACAGCCTCTGTGTGTGCGCCGGGCGGCAGCAGCTGAACGCCGTGTCATCAGTAGCAAATCCCATCACACACTGCAGCCAGGATGTCACCAAGCAACGCCGGCCGCCCCTCCACCGGCTGAAGGCAGAGGGCTACACGAACAATGTGTGCGACTGAAGAAAGCAGGACACTGTATGAGGGGACACTGGACACTAATTTCAACATGTGTGGGGACTGAAATACACTGAGAAACTTTATGCCAAGATATCTGTGTATTGCGTTGCAGAGATTTCTACTGATGTTATCCAACCAGCGAGCTGCAGTCAGTCTGGGCTTGTAATACTACTTTGTCCCACAGGAGGCCGTAGTGAGTCACTGTGGTGTCCAGTCTGCCCTCAGTCCAGCGAGGTGGTTTTCTTGACCCACTCAGGCCTCCAGAGGTGGGACTGATGCTGGCCCTGCCTGTCCTTCTTCTCCTACTTCACACCTCTCCTGTTCTGCTGCTGTAAATCTGGATCCCCTGTCGTCAAACTGGCCTCTGTCGGTCTCTGAGGCCTTGTTCAGTACTGGTCCGGCCATGTTACTGGGAGGGCCTGAAAACCTCTGGCTCTCAGTGGTGTAAACACTATCGCTCCCCCGGTGCTCCTCGCTCTCAGTCCAGGCAGAGACAGCTGATGTGTTAGCTACACAGCTAACTGAGCTAACCGACTAGCAGCAGGTACAGTTAGCAGCGGTTAGCGCTTACTCAGGTGATATGCTGCCTCCTCTTTGTTTGGAGCACGAGTCCGACGGGCAGCTGAAAAACAAACTCAGCAGCTCACAATTTAATTGTTTTTAGATACAGACCTTTTAAAAATGACAGCAGGAAAATAAAGTACAAAGCGGCGACACATAAAGCAGCAGCAGCAGAAAACCCTGCGTGGGTGTGTTGGCGCTGAGTTTCAGGCGTCCTGCCAGTCAACCACTTAGCACCTCAGTCTGCTGGACAACAACATGACAACGATTCATGTCCTCCTCTTCTCCATCTCTACCTTTTCTCTGCCTCGCTCCTTTCTTTGTTTCTCCCTGTTCCGTCTTGACCGGCCTCTGGAAGACAAGGCTTTCCCGGGAGCGCTGTCAGGCAGCCACGTATGAGCGACATGCTAACGTGCTTCATTGTAAATGTAGTCTGATATGTCCTCCAGTGGCCACCGTACTGAGAATACTCTTTTTGATTCAGATAACAATGTGGCATTTCCTCTCTCGTCACCCTCAAGATAAACTTCACATTTCTTCTCCCACTGAGTGTAAATATGGTGGAATAATCCCGTCTTCCAGCGTCTTAGAGACACTTGAGTACTGATTCTGTTTCAGCTCTTTTTAGTAAAAGAACTGAAGGAAATCCAACACAGAGCCATCGCCACAGGTTCACTCCTGCTGTTCTCAATCTGCCTCCTTCTTCCAAGTTCCTCAAAGAGAATTTGCACACTGCTCCAAAGAGGATATTAAATCCAGTTTCCAGGTACTTCAGGGGTTTCTGGCAGCCCTGCCAATCCAGGCTGGTCAAGCAGATGTGTTGAGATTCACAACGAGGACGACAACAAATGCAACATCTGTTAGCGTCTGAGAGGAGCTCCAACAGTGCAGAGAAGAGGTGAAAACACTGAAGCAAGAGCAAAGAAAGCATCACATCGGTGCAGTGGAGCAAACAGAAGGTGGTGCGACGTGCTGAATGCTCCTGAAAACTGCAGAGCGGCTAATGTGGCTTTAAGTCTGAGTACGATGATACAACTGTGGCGCAGCCGTGAAGAACGACAGTTAATCTACGTTTCTTTGTTCTGTAATAGTCATGGTGTCCGTCTGTGTTCAGGTCATCCACGTTAAGGAAAATTCACCAGCAGCAGGCCGGCAGAGGAAAGCACACGGTGGTTTGTGTGCAAATGAAACATCCTGCTTTGTTACGAGGCTGACAGATTTACTGTCCACAAGCAAACGCCTCGCAGGCAGCCACTGAGGGCCGCCTCCCTCTTTATCGCACAGCAGCCATATTGACATGCGAGGCATCGCTTCTGCTGGTTGGGTTCATTGCTGTGAAAGTCCCACACGAGCCAATCATTCTGCTCTCAAGAAACACAAATAATGATTAATTAACTGCGTGAACTTTAGCTGCACGCTTGTTTTTGAACTGATAACAGATGGGTCGTAAACCACAACCTTCAGTGAAAGGTCAGCGCCGTAAAATATTTCCAAAACTGTTTCATCAAACAGTTGCATTTAATAAGTCATTTTCTTCTTGATAAAACGGGTCTTTAATGTTCTGTGGTAGTTTCAGACATAACCTTCAGACACAGAGGCTCTTTATACCCACCTGTTGATGTATTATACACCACACATTAAAGCCAGAACAAGAAGAAGACTGTTAGCATGCATGCTACTCTGAGGCGCGTTAATGTTAAAGATCTTTTCATTTGATCCTGCACAGTGGAGCACTTCGTAAAGCCTGTTTCAATATGAGCTCTGTAGGATGTCATCGATCATCCCTGACGTTTAATAATGATGACGGGGATGTCACCATGATGCTTAACAGGCACGTGAGATGAATTAGTGGTACATGGCTTTATAAAAAGCCGCCTGATGACGGCTGCTCTGCGAGAAGCTCGCTGATGAAACACAATCGGCTAAATCGTCCTTTCTCTTATTTGCCGTTCTTCTCACTGGCGGGTCTAATGAGCGATGGAGTGGGCTCGAGTATTGTGGATAATTGTGGGAGTGGAAACGGAGCTCGTGCATGAGCGCTTGTTTCCACAACGACGGAGATTCATAAAACAGAATCAGACGTAAGAAGAGCACAAAGTCAGTCACTCCTCTGTTGTCTCGTCCTGCAGCAGCTCACCCGGCAGCCTCAGTTAGGTCGCCTTCTTCATGAAGTACGCTGATTACGGGTGGAGGCCACCAAGCACAAAGGCCTCTGTGAGTCCACTAACCATGAATCTGACTCCTTTCACTCATTTCTCTGTAAACTACAGAAACTACAGGCTCATTCTGGGAGCCTGCTGGTGCCTTTTGTGTCTTTTCAAGGTTCACTTTTTACTGCTTCTGTTTGGACAACAAATCAGACCATATTTAGTTTCCTCACTCTGTTCTTTGACTTGTTTCTCTGCTGTGAGAGGAAAGCTGTTCATTAAAGAACTCCCTCGTGCACAGACTGTCCTGACTTCACGTGACAGAGGTGTTGTCTGATCTAAGCCGTCATGTTAGCAGACTGTGTGTGTTTAGAAGCGTCCCTGCTTCCTCAGGAACGTCTTTGTACTTGGACGCCAAAGTTTGGACCTTTACTTGGTAAAACTTAAATTGAGGTCAAAAATCTTTTAAAGTCAACATGTTTGGTGTAGACTCGAACCGCTCATTCACTCGTCTTTTCCTGTGAGCGCTTTCCATTATTCATCCAGCGCATCCCGCTCTTTGCTCCATCTATTATGTATGAGTGCATTCATACGGAGTGCGCGCCGAAGACGCTCCTGATCGTCTCAGAACAGATCATTTATCTAAACTAATCATGATCAATGTATCTGGCTTTAGTATGCAGATAATAAACCGTGGGGGTGGTCTAACCATGTTAAATTGAAGCAATTTCATTCTAATGTGGTCTCCAGATATCTGCTGAATGCATTTATTAAATGATATTAAGACATATTACCTCCACGGGTGGTGGAGGCAGTCACATACATATGAAGTGATGGTAATCACGCTCTCCACTCGAGGGAGCGACTTTATTTACACAACCGTAAGACTTCAGTGAAATCATGAAGAATTGCAGTAATTAATTCCAATGATGGAAGACACAAAAGAGAGAATTCAAAGCCACGAGCTGTCAGAGATCATCTAATCCTCCTATTTTTATCTACATTTGTTATGTGCGTATGAGTTTGCTGTCGTTTACTCATTGATCAGCCACTTGAACAGATGCTCAGACTGAAAAAGACGCACACTCATCAAAAAGGATGGAAAGCTGCTGAGGTGGCTCACGAATTCATCTCCATCTAATCCATCACGATAATCAGTCAACTGATGGGAGCCAATGTGACGACTTCACAGCAGCACAGCAGAAAACTGATACTCGCTTTTCATAAAATGAACCCATACTGACATTTGGAGCAGCTGGTAAAGCCGACTGATTGGTCGTCGCTCAAAATATGTTGTTGCTTTGACACACGTGTTTCTGTCTCAGTGCAGGCTGATGCCGGCTCGAGCTGCTTTTGTGCTCCGTCAGTGGTTTTGTTGTTAGCCGTGCTCACAAAGACACGACAGAACTACTGTTTCTTCAGCTTGTGTTTGGCTCTGTGCTGCGAGGTGCACTGCGGCTCCACGCAGCAACACATTTCAGACACAATGGCTGAATGATAAGGCCAGCGGGGACGCGCTGGACAAAAAGTGAAGCCAGCTTCTCTCCAGACGACCAGAGGAGGACAATTCCCTGTATTTAGAAAGTTAAGCTTTAAAATGAGCATTCTTCAGGTGTCTCAGGCTGGGCCATGTTTAAAACCCCTCACTCATCAGGGTGCAGCGGGCGGTTCAGTGAACGCGCCGCTGAAAAGGTGCCAAATATTAAATAAAATATCTGCAGGAGGAGCCGAACATTGCACCTCTTCAGGGTTTGGACAAGGATCCAGACAGGAAACAGTATTCACCCACGATCTGGCCGTTTGGGACGTGATGATGAGACAGATGGAGAGCGGAGACGGCTGCAGGAGGGGTCTGATTTCAAGATGGCCGCCATTGTTCTGACCGCGATGGTAGACAAAACCCTGACTTACATTCAACGATCTTGTTTTTATTTTTTAATTCTCCCTTTCTACAGAATCTGTACACGGCAGCTGGACGTGGTTCAGGTCAGGGAAGGATCGAGGTGAATGAAAATGAACAAAAGTGTGAATGTTAGTAAACTCTGGTCCCTTGCGAACAGGTCCGACCGGCGACGCATCCATCAATCAAGCACACCTCCACTTCCTTTTGTGCCTTGCTACATAAAGAGGACACGGCTGCCTTCACAGGATTATTGTGGGGTGTGGATTCTTTGAATGTGGACATAATTGGCCTGACATTGACGGCTGCCTCCCTGCAGCTTCTGTGCTTCTGACAGAATAAGCACTGATATTGACTGAATGAGTGCTTTAAATATTGAAGCTCCTGCTCTGTTTTGAGCGAGCTGAACATTAAAACATTCAACTGTTCACGTTTCAGTCAATTTCATTTATATAGATGAGGAAAAACTCCACTTCTTTTGATAATTAATGAGCTCAGATCTTTGCAGTCCGTGGCTGCCACTTTTTCAATGTTAAATGTTCCTGATATCAGCGCTGACTCTGTTAAACAAGCAGCAGATATCAATGTTTCACTCTCATCCGGGGCTGAAATCATCCTCTGATATCACGCTGGGCTGCATCGTCTGTGCTCAAAGATTTATCAAACGCACGTAACATTTTCAGCGCAGGAAATCCAAAGTCTTACTATGATTTGTGATGTTTCAGCACTGACCGAAGGAGAGCGACATTAAACCGCTCCCTCCTGGCAGGGTTTACTGTAGCTGCCGTCTCCTGCCTCTCAGAGGGAAAGGCTGGATTGTGTGAGCATGTGTCAGCACCGCGTCTATCTGTTTCTATATCTGACTGTATTTTCTGAGCTGAAAACATAAGCTGGGTAATGCTGTGTAAGCCCTGAATAGCTCTCCTCTCATACTCCCTATTCCCTGTTCGCACAGTACGATACAACAGCAATCTCCTGAAGGCAGCTGCGTGGAAGCACCGGCTGCAGTTTCCAGAAAAATCTCGGCTTTATGCTCCAAATATCACACACGAGCTATCTGATTATCTAAAATCTGGCTGGATTTTTCAAAGAATCAGAGAATCAGCGCAGTTTCAGTCTGTTTACTTCTGTCCGGTTTTGATGGAAGCTGCATGTGATTAGATTTTTGTTTGTCATTTTCATGTCTAAACTTTACAGAAACAAACCAAGCTTGAATAAAAAGACACGGGCGGAGGTTTTTATTACGTTTTCTGAGGGAATGTTGTCTGGAGGAGGAAGCAGAGCGTAACATGAAGCGGCACTCGACTCGCCTTGGCTCAGTGGATAGAGGAACAAAAACAGACCTCAGGTTTTCTCTGTTTATGGCGGCGGGTTATCTTATCTCTCGCCCTCTCTCTATCGCTGCAGTAGAAGTTCTTTTTCATTCTGCCTCGACGCCAAATGGAGATGGAAAACAAACCCTGAAGTTATCTGAGAAAACGCTGACGGTGAGCAGAAATCTGGAGATGAAACCTGCACTTGGGATGCTCTGACAGGGCGCAGAGAAGACAAAAATCGATGGACGAAAGGGAACGGAGAGACCACTTCTGATTCTTAGACCTTCACCACAAGTGTGGTCGAGAGCGTCAGGCCTGATGTGGAGCACCAGCATGTTCACTGAGGATACGATCATGTTTAATTATTGTTTTAGGAAATGTTCTTATCTAAATTCACGTTAGCTTCTTGAACGGTCAGCATGGAGGTGGTTGTTGGATGTCTTCAGCGTCAAAAACCTCCCAGTTAAGATGGTGGAGAGACGAGCGAGGAGCGAGGAGGCGGTTTGAGGGGATTTCACCCCCTCGCTGAGTAAAACTTTTAAGCTCCCTGTTTTGTAGCTGCACCATGAAACCAGAAGCTGCAGATGCATTTTTAAACACGTCATCGTGTGAATCACTTGGGAGTCCAGAGGAGAGTGAACCAACACGTCTGATGAAGCAGTGATTTTTGTTGTTCGATCTCAGGTGCGATCAGTCATGAGGCAGCCGTCACTGTGTCTCTGATCTCAGAGGCTGCTGCCGCCTCACAACAAACAGGAGGAGGAAAAACAGACGAACACAAACGGCTACACAACAGCCAAAAAAACGCCATGAGAAAAACAAATTAATCATCAGCAGAAAGAGGAAGCAGCAACTTCCTGTTTGGTTTGGCCCGCCTCCAGTTTCCAGCCATGGCAACGATGATAAAACTAATCTCACAGCTACAAATTCAGAGCATTTAATAGATATGCACTAATATTTGTATTATTAGCCGAGCTGCTCCTCTGAAATATCCCTGAAGCTCAGATCAGGAGAGAGGAAGGTGGCCCTCAGACACCAGCGGACGTCTCGCCTGCAGCCTCGTCTTCACGCGGCGAGACGGCGCTCAGTCCTAATCTCACTCCGCGGGTCGGTCTGCTGAGCATAAACTCAGAAGAGGACGGCGGATCTAAAGCTGGAGCTCAGAGAGAGTTTCCATAAAGCCTCGCAGCCTGACCTGACACCGGGGTTCGGCTGCACTCTCCCTGCATGCTACCAACGCCGTTCCCTCAACTCGTGATTACTGCGAAGACCAAAGAGCATTGCTGATGGTTTGTGTGTGTGCACATTCAAAGACGGAAGGCAAAACAGGCCGTATGCGACCGCTGAGGGAACACTTCAAGCGCTCTGCTTGAGATGACCTCTCAAAGTGCTGAGAAATGCACATTCATTAGCAAAGTGACTCTTCCAGTTTATTCCGCAGTCAACAGCTTCCAGACAGCCGATATCACCGCAGCGCACACTCGCCGGACTCCGCTGTCGAACTGAAGACTGTAACCAGCTGATAACTTCTGACGCTGGCAGACACAAAGTGAGGCCGGGGCTTTTCTCACCACCAACATCAGCTATAATCCCCACCGCTGACGCCTCCATCAGTATGAATTCACGCTCCAGGTACATTCAGCACAGGAGTGACTTTCACTCTGAACTGACTGTGGGAACGAAAGCAAACACATCTCACTGCTGAATTCATGACTCATCTTTATTTGCTTTGACAAAAGCTCAATATTTTTGGACACGTTCTCACTCTCGGGTCGCCGATGCAGACGTTCTGTCAGGCCCTTCGGCGTCTCGTACACTTTTAGCCTCCGCATGAGGCGACCCAGGCTTTCAGCTGACTCCGAGGTGAACCCACCTACAGCGATATCAGGTGCTCAGAGCGAGGTGACGTAGCACAAAGAGAATGACTGAGAAGAGGTCAGGGTGGATGGATGCGTGAAACACTGGACTTCTGCCCAGCAGGCTGGGGTTCATGTCCTGGTAGAAACTGAAAGTCTGGGCTGGCTGTTAAGATATAACTTTCTGATCCCATACAGGGAAATCATGCTGTTACAGACGGCAATAATAGCAACAATCAGTGTTGTAGCACTCGAGTTCAGGACTCAGACTCGAGTCCGACTCGTGAGCTAAATTTAGAGACTCGTGACTTCAGCACTAATGACTTGAACTTGGACTTGTCATTAAGCTATAATTTGCCGTGGTCAAGGTGGTATTTCGATGAGACCTCATCGGGCAAGGCTGGGTAGCGCCATGATGTCAGAGCTGATGTAGCCTAAAAGACTTTGTTGGTAATGACAACTTCAAGATGTTTCCTACATGGATAAACCAGTTGCATGCATTTCTCAGATGTGATTTTGGCCCATTCTTCTTGTTTTGAAACCTTGAAGTGGCCTTTTCTATGGATTTTATTATTTTATATTGTTATCTGCTGAAAGTTTCATGTCAGCAGAGTCACTGAGGAGTTAAATCGACACGTTCAATACTTATTTTTGTGTTAAAAGCACATTAAATAAAGCACATTAGAGTTTTGCATTTCTGTGAGTGTTATGTTTTTCAAGTTTAACAACATCTATGCTTAACATTGGTGCTGCCAGCCTTTTTAGAAATAAGCTATTCATGATAAAATACATGGTTATGTATGTGCAAATAAAGCACATTAGAGATGCGTTTTTCTGAGTGTTACTGTTAAGAGGACAGGAGTGTAGTTATGAGCACGAGAGTGAGTTAAACGGTAAAATGCATATGAAAGTTCATAGCGCCCCCATTAGGACACGCCTATGGGCTGCGGGACCACAGCAGGACTCGACTCAGACTTGACTTGGAAGTTTTTTTAATGACTTGGACTTGAACACTGGAGACTCGAACCTGGACTTGGACTCGAGGTGTAGTGACTTGACTACAACACTGGCAAGAATAAAGACGGAGATGCAGAAAAGTACTAATTCTTTCACTATTATCATAATTTGTTGGCATGACTGAAAAGTTGTTGGAGCTGCATGTTTCTGCAGGACTTCTGGCGGACTCAGCTGCTGGAGGCCATGTTTCTGTCACCATTTCTCTGGTTCTGGTAGACGACCAGTCCACCAGTCCCGACGCTTGATTCCACTTGAAAAACTCTGACTGGCTGATTGAACAAACCGACTTGTGGGCAGTGATTCAGAGGTCTGGAAGCAGGCTGTGTTTGCAGCTTTCACTCATTTACTAATGTTTGCTGGCACTGGTCATGAGCCGGGCAGCCGACACAGACGGACTTTGCATAACGGGGGGTTTCAGGACCTCCTTCAGCAATTAAAACTAACCAATTCTACAACAATGAACAGACCTCTTGTGAAAACAAAATCATGCATCCTCCTTCAGTGTTCACAGTGTTGTGAAAAACCAACAGCGGCGGGCACCTGGAAGCTCTGTGAGTTCCTGTGCAGCTCGGCCTCAGCGTTATTACTCCACAGTCTCAGCGCTGAGAGAAGGCTTGAAGGTCTATAATGAAGGATTGTGGGCCTTTACAGCAGCAGCAGCGAGGCCTCCTGAGAGAAACCAACCCACTGAGCTCCAGCCTCCGCTACAGAGGAGACGAGCGGCTCCCGGCCTGTTCTACAACGATTTCTGCTGTAGAATTAATGGACAGTAGCCAGAGTGATTTGTCTTCCATTGATTGGTTATTCTGTATTCTGTTCAGCTTTTAACTTTATGTTCGTTCCACTTTGCACAAGTAAACTGAAGCAACAACCCTGCATCTGCTCTGTTACGCAACATTCTGCTGCTTTCATCATCAACCACAACAGCAAGGAGCTCTGCGACCACAAGCAGCAGCGGTCCACCGCCCCCGAGGACAAAACTGTACTTTGAGTGTATTTTGGGATGATCTCGTCCTGCTTTGCAAACACATGTGCTGACACACTGACATAATCAGCTGCTAACACACTGTGAATCAGTGCAATGTCCTAAACTGAAGGGGGACTTATAAATATCAAGACTTGTTCTTATTACAACCTAAATCAATGACGTCATCGCGCACGTCAAATTCAGATGAACAGAGAGAAAGAGCAGAACCTCCTCTCAGTGAGTATACAGAGAGAAGTAAGCAAGCATTGAGGGACGCAGGGAGTGAGATCCCACTTAAAGGAAATACTTGATGTTTTTTTTGCTATTTGTTTCTGTGCAGCAAATATGAGGCTGGAGCTAGCAGCCAGTTAGCATAGCTTAGCACAAAGACTGGGATCTGAGGGAAACAAGAAGCCTGACTTAAACAGTAGATAATGAAATCCACCCACCAGCATCCCTGAAATTTAACCCTTAAATAAGTGAAGTATAAAAACGACAGAGCAGGACGTCACTGCTGCTGGTCAAGACACAGTCCCTCCAACAGCCCCCATAAAACCACATGTCTTCCTCATAGTGAACAAGCATTTCGCAAAACGATCTTCCTTTAAGATCATGTTGGCTGCTTCCAACTCATCAGAGACGACCAAAAGCATCCCGGTAGGGCTCGCTTGCAGTGGCTGGGCTGTCACATCGTGGAGCCAGCGTCCTCAGAGTCCTCAGAGTCAGGACAGTCGGACAGACGGGACCCTCCCCTCTAAGCTTACCCAGAAAATGTGCTTCCATCTCCCACTCACACACACATTAACTCCTTCCAGTTCAAGCTGTGGATACAAATACAGAGATGGAAACACGTCTGTCTCAGCTGCGTCACCACCAAACAGCATCCTGTTAGCTTCATGCTGGAAACATGAGCAGCTTGTGGATGTGTGTTTCAGGAGCTGGTTTGTTGTATTACAGCTTGTGCTGTATCGAATGACTGCTGACGAGGACACACACACTCTCACGCAGGAGATGGAGGAACAGCAGGTGGTCCCTCTGCCAGGAGGACACACTCCTTCTGTCCACGGCAGGATCATCTCCATCCGTCTCTCTTGAGTTAGTTTGATGGTAATTTTACTGGTGCTGTTGACTCCAGCAGGTATATCCCTGACTGAATATTGGACTTACATTGACCAGGTGGACACAGACATGATGCTAATGCAGCTCTGTCTTTGCTGGATGTGTAAACGCTCACCCTATCAAACACAAGACTGTGTCAGTGTTTACCGCTCATGGCTGAAAGGTTAAAAAAGAATCATTTATTGCTTTAAACTTTGAACCTCTTCGATTGAAGGACTGACTTTAAGACAGTGTGAGACCATGCAAGACCGCAGAGAGCCCCTGAGATTATTTCTTAATCTTCACAGAGACGAGAGGACGGAGGGGAGGTCTGTTTTATCATCAGTGTCTTGTTAGCGCTGAGGCTGGAGACGTTTCTGTCACTCCTTCTGATTCTGTCACGAACTCCACATCTGCTGCTAACGTGTGTGATTTGAGTCTTTAAAGGATCAGGCCGGCTTTGTTCTATATTTTTCCTTATTGTCATCAAATCCCATGAAAACCCCAAACAAACAACGCGTTAATCTGACTCTCAGCACTTTCTGACTCATACCTCCTCAGTGCTCCGTGCAGAAATGGAAACACTTCAAACAGTAGTACTTGTCACAGGAATCAGGCTGTTTTTTTTGAGGTTACATAATAATCATATTGTGTGTGAGGACATTAAACACACACTGTGCTCTGTATCTGTTGTTCCTCCACAGATCAGATCTGAAACTTGACTTGACTCTGATCCCCAGACAGTCATCGTTTAACATGTAGTTCACACACTCTCTCGTTCTGTCTGCACTTCCCGTCTCACGCACATTCCTGTCCGTCCGAGTGGAGTTGAACTGTCTCCTAGCAGCCTTCCTGTCAGGCAGGTGAGAGAAAAACTTTTCTCCCAGTGTCCCTGCTCTGGCTGCCGCTGCTGCTAATTCCTCTCCTTGCCGCCGGCTACTGCCAGCACCACACAGTCTGCAGCGGACCATCGGCGAGCGCTCAGCCGGTATACAAACATATAGAATAAACAACACACATCACCGCAGAGGCTCATTGTGAGGCTGAAGAGAGACGACAGCCAAGGTCAGACAGGCAGAGATAAACAGAGAGGCTTCTCTGCTCTTTAAATCTGCACTGGATAAACTTTCCACAGAAACTGTGGCATCTGGTGAAGAAAATGTTGGCAGGTTTCGTGGCTAAATAAATAACTGATTCTGAATATGAGATGTAATGACAGCTATGTGAAGCAAAGATAGATCTGAAATGCACAGATGAATTATTTTTCACTTCTTAAGCATTTCAATTTTGCCTCTAATTAGGATAAACAGTATGAAATGAACAGCAAAAGTGAGTTGATTTTGCATTTCGTTTCCTCCTCCTGACATTATTCTACTGAACAGCCTCTTGGAAACACCTGTCCATCACAATATAAACCATTACGAGCTCCACTGGTCCAGTCCAGCAGATGGCAAAGTGACTAAAGCTGCAGAGGTCAACGACAAAGATGGCCAGCCGGCTAAACTGTCGGCTGGTGACACGTTAATATTCCATATTTGCATTGGTGTCACAGAAGCAGACAAGCAGAATATGAGTGAAGACATTATTTAATTATGTTTACAGAAAACGGGAACTGATGTTCAGCTCAATCAGCATTAATGTTGAATTTAAATATTTCATTTTAAATGAACTGTTTTAATTCCAGCCTTGTTCTGATAAGAAGGCTGAAATGAAAAAAAGGTTTGTTTTGATTTCTGAAGGGTCTTTCTGCTCAATGAGGAAAGAGTTTGATTAAACAGCAAAGCCGAGCTGTTGGATGGAGTGTGTTTGCTTTTCTAATTCAGATGTTCAGTAAACGCAACAGTGTGTGTGTGTGTGCGAGCGACAGCAGCACTGTTGATGTGTCGGCAGAAGCCGTCAGCGTCTGGAGCCCCACCAGGGATGAAGAATCACCGGCCTCCGCTGCTGGATGCATAGATTATTTAGAGGATTGGTCAAACTGCAGCAGCTGCCAGCAGCTCTTCACCAAACCCAGCGAATGTAAGAGCTCACAGAGGTAAAAGACTTCAGCACGTTAGTCCAGACTAATCCAACACTGCCAGCGATGCTCCAGCCCAAGAAAAGCCTTCTCACTTTGTACAGTCCCTCGTCACGTCAGCCGGCCTGATGCAGCAACTTCACAGCTCCAGCATGAGCGAGAGCACTGTGGGACACAGCAGACTCCGTCCTCCCCACCCGGCAGACTTTCCTCTAAGTCCTCAGCTCAATATGCTTCATACTCACATCTCTAATCTTCACCTTGACTCTGATCCCCGTTTCACTCCGCCTCCCCGTCCTAGCCAATCGCTGAGCATCGATTTGTGAAAAGAGCAGGAAGTGAGGGTCATGTAAACGGAGGTGAGGAGCAGAGTGGGGGGGTGGGGGGGGGGGTGGCTGAAGAGGAGCACAGGAGTCACTTTGTGAAGTGGACAGAGGAACATTTTCTCCACTTTGCAGAGATGAAACTAAGAAGAATGAAAAAGATTCAAACTTCTTTGAATCTCAGGAAGGAAATGACAAAGAATGAAGGGTGAGATCAGAAATAAGCTGCACCTTTGGGAAGAGAAATAATCTGATACGCCTTCACTGACTGCTGAATCCTTAGCCTGACTGCACATTGGTAGTTTAGTATTTACTGAATCTGCACGTATAATTACTTCTTAGTAGCATTCAATGTAATTCAATGAGTTTTGTTCAACTTAATTTAATGAGTTTAGCTCGCCTTGGACACAAATATGAGTCACAGACAGGTGATCAGGGTGGACAGCCGGTGGAGAACGCTCAGGATTTTGACCTCCGAGCCGCTTCAGCTGCCACCATTTCTGACGTTAACTGACACAGCAGCTCGGAGCGATGGATGCCTTGTTAGTGTTTAGCTGGAATGCATCAGAACGAGCAGATTTCGATTAGTCTCTTAGAGCAGCCAGGTGCTGAATCTTAGCCGGTGGTTTGTTCAGTGTCGGCCCCCCCTTCTCCCACACCTCCACCTGCCTCATGGTGAATGCTGCCATATCCAGTAAAGTCTGCTGGGTGTGAACGACACCGGTTGCTGCTTGTTGAAGCAGCTAACAGACAAATGAGATGGCAACAAACAGCCGGGGGACAGTAGCTCGCGTTGAGCTGCCATGAGGTGGCGCCATCTTTCCTTCAACCTCCTCCATTGTGGACTGCTTCCTCCTTTGATCACAGCAGTTAGAGACGAAGATGACTGACTGCTGTGAAGAGTTTTACTTGCATGGCACATTTTTAGAGCTCAAAGCTGAGATATAAATGGCTGTGATTAGTTTGGTGGGACAGACTGGGAGAGGCTCTCTGCTCTATGTTAACCACATTATGTTTGCATAAACTGGAAACCCGGCGTGTGGAGGGAGTGGGGGGTTGTTTATGAGTTGGAATCGATTTGTTATAATAATTCTGGAGGCTGACAAGGCGAGCTCACACACACTTCAGTGAATAATAGTTTTTCCTGGTTGGGGTGCAGGTGTGACAGGAAGGTGTGACAGTGGACTCCCACAGGGCCTTTCAGCATTTACACACAGCACATACATGCAAATGTATGTAAGCACAGACAGCGTACTTAACGAAGACAAATGGACGTTTGTCCTCGCTCTGTGGCTCTCTGGCATTGAAGAGTGAGGCCTTGACGTGCCTGCATGGAAAGCGCCACAAAGATAACTTTCAGTGTGATTTGGAGTTATTTAAATAAAATGAAAAAAAAAATGTTGACATTTGTCAGATTTTTTCTCATTTTCATGTCGCCAATAATGGAGAGCCTGACGACACACACACATCAGGTCATGGAGTGTGTGTGATCGTGTGTGACACAGACACACACACACACACACACACACACACGATCACACACACTCCAAGTCTCTGCCTAAAAATACATATTCAAAGCCCACCCACTTACACCGATGAAGGGAGAGAACAAGAGACCCAGCGTGCGTCATCCAGCTTTACAAGGCTTTCCTCTCTCATCACATCACATTACAGCACCGGAGCAGCCAATCAGAGAGGAGAGAGAGAGAGAGAGAGAGAGAGAGAGAGAGAGAGAGAGAGAGAGAGTGTGTCTTCCATTGCTCTACATAGTGAAATGTCTCTTTTAGAAAAACAAAAACAAAAGGAGAACAAGAAAAGGGAGAGGGTGAGAAAATGGAAAGAGAGTGAGAGAGCAAGGTGAGGGAGACAGGGAGATGGTGAGACAAGGAGTAGGACAGAGACAGAGACATAGACAGAGACAGAGCAGCCGTGGCTTTAAAGGTGAGGACAGATGTGATGTGTATTCAGTTTACTGGATGGATTTCACTGAAGGGCCATTACTGTTAGAAAACTGCAGCTGTCTGTTCCAGGGACTTTTTCCACTGACATCAAGGCTTTACAGTTCAACTGTGTGCTAAAATATCTTTTTAAAACAAACAGAGTGAAGAGCAAAACCTGTAAATGGCGACACTAAAGGTGTTTGAACACGTTGCGTAATGGTTCGGTTCAACAGGTGGAGCGTGGAGAGCAGACGAGAGAAAGTCATGTGGAGTAAAACATTAAGCTCAAGTCAAAACGTGGTAAAACGTGATGAAGTGAAAAAGCAGATCTGAGAGAGTCGTCTGTGGGCTGAGAAGTTAAAGTCTTTTATTTTGGCGGTCTGTCACGACAGGTTAAGAGCAGGCGGCCGTCCTCAGGGTGCAAACGGCCGCAATTAACCGGCCGAGTGGGCTCGGACAAACCATTCGCTGGTTTCACTGTGGACATAAAGTCTTTCTGAATTTGGATTTGTGGTTTTACTGCCCTTCCTCCCGGCTCTCAGGGTTCTCAGTGAGGCTCAGGAAATGCTCGTCCTTTGAGGCAGGAAGCCTGTTTGGCGGCTGACCAGCTGTCGTTTGGAGGCCTGGATGTTTTCTGAACGTGTAGCTGAGCTCCATCAGCCTGCAGAGCCTCTCACTCTTCTCTGATGTCCACACGTTGACATCGAAGCTGAGTGTGGACACTAAAATGACCCTTTATGCAGAGGCGCTCTCTGTCTGTCTGTCTGTCTGTCTGTCTGTCTGTCTGTCTGTCTGTCTGTCTGTCTGTCTGTCTGTCTGTGGCTCAGTACCACTGTCACTGAATAAATAAGAGACAGGCAGAGAGAGAAGCCAAGCATGAAAGCACTCTCTCCATCTCTCTGGGCTTCCTCCGTCTATTCCTGTCTGCCTCCGTCATCTTGTCCCTCTCCATCTGCGTCACACCGTCGTGGCGCCCCCCTTCAGTTTGAGAACTTCCATTACCTTAAAATTCCTACTGATCATACTTTCCTGACACTTGGAAAGAAACTGCATATATAACAAATTTATCTCTGGAGCCCAAATCAGTGCTGCTGTGATGATTTGGTTTACGATGAACAAAAAGTCAAAAATGACAAACCAACACACACTACTGAAAATCTCACCATGAGGTCCATTTAGTAGCTGTTCTGGAGCTTTCGATCATATTGCACAATCCTCCTCATCACGCTGACTCTCAGTCTCAAACAAGGACGTAAAGTCCTTCCAGGCCAGCTGTCCATGAGGATCATGCATTACAGATGCCACTAAATGGAGCTTGTAGCTTGAGTTTCTGTGACATCGAGCAAATGTTCTTACTGTCTGTGAGGACCTCGGAAATACTTCAACTCAAGGTCTACTTACTGTCTTGTTCTAGAACTTTCAGCCACACCTGATGGTCATCATCTGCAGATGGACGTCGACTGAACAAACTCCATGGGCCCCAGAGAAAAGATTGTCTTTTTGTCAAATCATTTTGGATATTTTTCTTGCCAGCTGAAGCAAACGTCCTTTAAAAAGGTAAAAAACTAACGGCTATGATTTATTTTCAGCTGATCGGCTTAATCAATAAGTAAACTCCTCATTATGTGCTGACTTGACGCCATTCTCAGGGGACCTTCAGCAATCAGGAACTCAAAGATGACTCCAGAGTCCTTGCTTCTCGCACCCTCAAAGATTCCCTTTATCTCCTCACTTTTATCTCGTCAAGTCTGAACAAACAAAGTGAGATGGGTGAAAAATAGCTGCTGCACCAGTGGAAATATCCATCCTGAGGTTTTCTTGAAGTGAACCTTGGGCAGAGACACTTTTGATGAAACTGCGTCACGCTGGAAGAAAAATAGAACGACTTTTAAAAGCACTGAATCTGTCAAGGTCCTGTTTTTCTTTTCTCACAGCCAGAATCATTTAATAAACCCTGAAAATGACGCTCTGACGCAGAGCTCTAACGGTTTGTTTCACGCAAGATCGACAACTCGTCAGCTCAGACGTGTCTGACTGCAAACACCTCGTGGTAAACAGACTCAGTGAAGGTTCTGATGAGGACTGAGCTTCAGCAGTATTTATAATTTCTACACTGAGGTTGAAGGTTGCAAAAGAACTGTAAGGAGGTGCAGCTCAGTTTTGGAGAGCACTTAATTGTTGATTTTTTTCCATAATTTCTATCAGCGTGTGAGAATCGCATCCATTCACATTTTTCAGACGTTAAACCTCCATGAATTCACTTGACGAGGCTGGATTAATTAAAAAGAAAAGCATTTCAGCAGCAGAACGAAACCTGTGACCTCACCTTTCTGCCTGTGAGGGTGTCATGACGCAGCCAATCAGAAATCATCTTAAGAGACACATCAAAAGGAGAGAGAGCGAGCGAGAGAGCGAGCAGAGGACTACATATGGAGACAGCAGGTGTCCACACAATATGACTCCATGACACACACGCCTGCTGATCTCCTTATTAATTAATGACGATATAGACGGCCTGGCTTCAAACGCTCTCACTCACACACATTAAACAGACTGAACAAAGCTGAACAGGAGAGGAGACAGAAGACACACACATGCATGGGGACGCCGGGCTTCATCTCAAAAGGACCTTTTTGTTGGAGTGTTTCAGCATTAAAATGAGAATCACTGCTGTAACCTGCTTTCTGAGCTCGCAGCCATCACATCTTACTGACAGATGACTGTTTAACATTTTACTGGGTTAGATTTGATTTCATTTCAGAGAGTTTGGGGCCTTTAAAGCAGACACAAACTCGTCTATGAGCCTGAAATGTCCAAACACTCGTCCATCTAAACAGCTGTTAAAAGTCTTGATTCAATCCCACATAAAAATCACATGCACTGCGTCAAACCTGAGCTAATTAGTCGACTGAACTCTTTTTCAAGTCACTGAATTGATGTGTGATGTAACTACGGCTGAATATCTAATATCTCTTTGGTTTATGACTGAATGACTCCTCACATCATGATGTGACTTTAAACACAGGCGCACACCACGTAGCTTCACTAAGAATGAAAATAAATAAATGAATACAAACTAATAAACACTTCCTGACTGTTTTTTGTATGTTAAAGACTCTTGAGTTTCTAAAACGGGGCCTGCCGACGGCTCGGAGTCAAACAGAGGAATCGTCGTGTGTTCATTACTTCCTATCGAGGCACAACAAACAGAGCTAACGAGCTGGGAGCCAATGAGCCGTTGTCTAACAACGTTTTGTCTTGCCTTGTGCAGCCTTAAAAATGTATGAAGCAACATGAGGTTCTCTAAGTGGCTTTCAGACCGGTTTAATCCTCTTGGAGAGTTTAGCCCAATGAGGGGTGAACGGGGGCCGTTTGACAGCCGAGTTCAATTGACGGAGAAGCATCCATTCGTTTCCTTTGTAATTAAAAGCAAATTATGGAGGCCAAGAGAAGAAGAGCCAAGCAGAGGAGGTGGGCTCCGAGCAGCCGAACGCAGGAAATCACTGGATCAACTATTTCAACGTACACAACAGGTTAAAGGCACCTGAGCACTCAGGCAGGCGGGCAAAGGTTCACCTGGACATAATTTTCATTCTTTATTCCACTAAGACGTTCCTACTCCGCCTCTGATTGGCTCTGACCCTGACACAACCCTCACAATCTAACCAATCACCTCACGCCAACCAAGCAGTGAACACTAGCCAATCAGGGGTTTGTTGGTTTGATACAGATAAGATGAAAAATGTTTGCACAATGATTTTGAATAGAGGAATAATTTCTACACTGAGGCTGAAGGTTGCAAAAGAAATATGAGTTTTTTTTTTCCATCTGTGAAACCCATCATTTCTATCAGTGTGTGAGAATTCTGTCCATTCACCATCAACACTGAGCAGTGTTTTACATGACGGTTAGTTCATGGTTTGGAGGAGAGGAGGCTTTAACACAGCATTAAAGGTCAAATGGTGAGAAGTTATTTCTGCTCTTCCAACATTTTTCAGATGTTAAACCTCCATGAATTAACTTGAAGATGAAAAAAAAAGATGTAAAGTATACCACAAAGGAAAATGTTCGCATTGATGTTCAGCTGACTGGACTCTTACGCATCGCGCCGACAGCACAGTAAATCTCTAATGACTCTTTCTGTTCCCGCCACCAGCTGTGTGATATCTTACATGTCGTGTATGTGGGAAACCTGTTTTCCTTAATTAGACAAACAGATCAGGACTAATGTTGTCAGCACAGCTATATTTCACCTGGAGAAACCTCGTTTCGAGGCCATGCAAACACACAACTGAGCTTTATGACACGATAATGTGTCCACGACGAGGACGTCAAGACGGGGAAAGTGCTGATGTGACAGCAGTTTGAGGGGACGAAAGGACAAACCAGCACATGCAGGTGTGTCCTGGTTGAAGTCTTCTATGTTTAGGCCTGTTTCCTGCAGATCTCCATTATGTATGGACATAAATTCAGCAGCAGAGAGAAACACATCAGAGATCTGAGCTCAGCTCCCTTTCTTCCTTTTTTTTTGATTTCCCTTCACCTCTTTACCCCTGAATCACTCATCTGTGATTGATCTTTGCTTTTGCTCCTCACTCCTCCTCGGGGGGAGTTTAGGAGAAGCGGCTCAGAATTTACTCTTCTCAAAATAGGATGAATGTATTTCTCAGGAGATGGGCGAGCGAATCGTGTAAATTACAGTTTAGAGGATTAGCGGGGGAAAATTAACATGCTGCTCCTTTCATGGGCCACTTTCTGTTCAGTCGAAGGAGGAGCAGGAGGGGGTCAGAGAGCAGGGGCTGGGGTATTAAAAGAACTCCTAATGCATAGAAAGGTATAAACTTCTGATGTACAAGAGATACAGAGACCACTTTGGGTCAATTTAGTCATAATATATGACATGAGGTACATGAAGTGACGGCACTGAGGCCCTGAAAAACTACACTGAAAAACTATTTTTCAGGCTGGTTCCATTATTTCTGGACATGTTCCATCAAGATTCAGTGGTTGACTTAAATCCCTGGTGGTGTGGCGAGCAGCTTAAAACAGCATGCTTCATCCAGGTTCATGATTTCCTAATGATGTCCAACAAAGTTTCACGTAGAGAAAAATGTTATCCGGTCATTTTAAGAGACAACGTGTGTTAGCTGTAGTTCATGAGCAGGCGTAGGTTCTCAGAGGAACCGCCTCGCCGCTCAGTTTTAATAAAATATAACAGCTCAGCTTGAAAAGGCGGACAGTCAGAACAAAGGTGGAGGCTGTGTCTTCGCTGTCTGGGGTGGAGGAGACTCAGTCCAGATCATAACCTGAACATTTCTAAAGGCCGGACAATGAATGAACGAATCATTAAAAAGAACAGACAAACATTCAGCCTGAAGGGGATTCCAGTGATTTACTGCTGCGCTCGCTTTCAGATAAATCTGAAGGACTTGACAGAGACGGATTGAAGAAGTGTCTGAAAGCAGTTCAATCTAAATCTTTCTGACATTTGATTTGAGGCGTCTGCGTCTAACGACTTCTTTAACTTTCTGAGGCGAGTAATCCGACAAGCACGCCCACCGCAGGCAGCGACTGCTCAGGTGTGCACAGGTGTGAAAGTTCGATGTCTCTTTTTATTTTCAACATTCAAACAACAACTCCCACTTAATTTTCAGTGTGAACAACGGAGCCCATGAACGCCTTTGAGGGGAGACTAAAATAGATCCTGTTCCATCTGATGGATCACATCTCGCCCCCTCGATGATCGCAGGCTCGTCAAATCACCTTTGAGGGCGGCCGATTGGTTTAAACAGGTATAACACCTTTGCTTCAGCAGACTTTCCTCCCAAGACGAACGACAGCATCAGTCAGCCATGTTTAAAGCCCTCATGGCGCCATAGTCACCAAGTCAGGTGACCTGGGTCCACGTAGGGAGGTCGATTTTCATTTCCCATCAACCAACAGTCAGTGTTGGTTACTTTAATGCACGACCACGACCACACCTTAAGCATGTGTTCTTTCTTGTGTCTGTGACGTCGACGCTCTCCTAACCGCAGCAGAGATGACAGTTTTAACTCAAACCGCCACATTTCCCTAAACCAAACCTTAACCACAGCACTGTCACATTAGAAAACGGATACACGTTTCAGCTTTTGGGGATATCAGATGAGAAAATATTTCCACGCATCATTGTAGAGGACAAACGAAGCATTTTGTCTTTTCATTTGGCGGCTTCTCAACGTGGTCGGACAACACGTTTGTTTCACACACACGCGTTCAGTTGCTAGTGTAGGTGAAGCTTCAAGAAAACCGGATCCTATCAGGTCTTACTGTGAGACCCTCCCTGCCGATAAATGAGCCTTCAGTTTGAAGACAGGCTTCCTGTTAAAACGTGACGAAGGTCCTCCACAGACGCCGCGGATCAGAGGAACCATCCGAGCTCGTGACCTGACCTTTAGCATGAAGTTGGTGGATTGGTCCTTTACTTCACCTGCATGAAGGTACATGTCTCAAAAGGATGAAGGCGTGCAGATCAATTCACACACGTTTACACATTCAGCAGGCAAACAAGCTCTTCACAGACACGAGCGCGAGGCGGCAGCGACGAGCCTCAGGCACAGCTTTTCTTCACGCCGTCTGGAGCCGATCCACCTCCTCTCTCCTCCTCCTCTGCCCTCTTCACCTCCCTGTCATTCACTCTGCTCGGCCCTCCCTCTCTTCTTCCCTCTCGGTAACTTCACCTTTTAATATTACACACTTTAATCATTTTAATTCTAATCTGGTGTTTCCAGGCGGCCTCGCTTCGATAGGGATCTTACTACTCTTGAGAGCCATTGTTCTTCTGATCAGTCTTGTCAGTGATGAAACATTTATGAAATGTCAACAGAAGCTCACAGTTCGGTTCAGGCAGTGCAGCGGCAGAGATATCATTGCTTTGAAACCACTGAAGGGGAAAGACATTGACTGCTCAAGTTCTCTTTTCACTTGTTCATAATGGGCAGAGCAGCAGAAACACTGATACCATTTACTGGATTTAAAGGACGCCGGTGTGTTATTCGGTCTATTTCTTTTTATCAACAGCGTCCTAAAGAGACCAAAGCCAACCATGAATCCATCTTATCACAACATACTGTCTTTGTCCGTGCAGCCAGTTTGTTATTAAGTTTATAGACTTCAGTGTCTCGATGGGAAAAGAGTGAATGAAGAGAGACTTTAAAGGATCGTTCTGCTGTTATTTCTATTCTTATTGTCAACAAAAGCCCATGAACAGACCAAAACCAGTATAACCAGCCAAAACCAAACAACAGCCCAGTGTCAACAACAGTGTTTTTACAATAGGCGGGCTCACACGGACGTCATACTGCCTCTTTAGCAGCCAAGACTGTAAAGATTTTGGACACAACAAGGAGGACGCAGAAGGCAAACAGGCTCGCTAGCCGTAAATTTAAGAGCCTTCACAAATGTAGATGAACGAAGCAGCGTCACAGAGTCATTCAGACGGATTCACTGAAGTCTGATGAGAAGACAAAACATCGTCCACACTAAAAGCACTGAATCCAGCCTCGTCTTTCTGTCCCAGCAGCTCCCTATCGGCCTGTTTAAAACACACTTGAGGTGTGAAGGATAACACATTTCACTTGATATTTCCATCAGCCTCTCACGCACGAAAACATCTGACGTTATGAAATTGATCGAGCTCTAATGCAACTATTGAGTAACCTTCACTGAGGCCGCCAGCAGATGAAGTTTCCAATCGCTGATCAGCAACCAAACATGGGCAGAGCGAAGGACGGGGCGGTCCTCTGACAGCTGGACAGTCCTCTGTCAGGAATGAGTCCCTGTCCATTCAACAGGAGCTCTGTATGTGTATGTGTGTGTGTGTGTGTACATTGGAAGGACATCAGGTAAATAAATGATAAATCTTTTAGGCTCTGGGGAAGTTTTACAAATATAAAACCATCATGGATTAAAAATGTATAACGCAGCTCGTTTGCAGACATCCCGTCACGATGGGGGTCTATGGGGAAAAGTTTTCCATTGCAATACCACGAGTGGCCACTGGGACAAATTAGCAGCCAGGCTAATAGACGGTGCTACATCCACCTCTCTGAGTATGGTGGTTTCTACAGTAAACGGGTGCTCAGACCAAAATCCCTCTGTAAAATGATCATGTCTGTAATCATTCAATCACACGGCGTAACAACGGTGAGGTGAACAGCAGAGATGTGACTCCCGGGTTACGACCTCATGACGGGTTGACCTCTGTGCAGGATGACCTGAGAGCTGAGCCGCTCTCATTGAAATGAATGAGGGTGTGTCTTCATGCAGGGCTGTTGGTGTGAACGCTGCATTAATTACAGATGAGCTTTTGCTCTTTTTAACTCCCTCTCTGTCTATGACAAGGTCAGCTTAGGTTAACTGCTCGTGTGTGTGTGTGTGTGTGTGTGTGTGTGTGTGCGTGTTTCCACAGCCACACAAACCACAGTTCATGGGCCTGGCGGTGGTGTGTGTTACAGACAGACTGGCAGAGAAAGGGAGGAGAAAGAAGTGTGTTTGTTTACCCACAGCACACACTCCAGCCTCCGTGTCAATGTCTTTATCAGCGCTTCTCCCCAGGACGGCCTTCTGTTCCGCCTGACAGCCGCCTCTGATTGGGTGTTGATGAAAAACACCGTTTCCCAGAGCGCACCGCAGCCCGGCTGTCCACCCATGCGATCGGCCGGCCAGTGCGCGGCCAGCGTGAGATTTGGATTCTGCAGCTTTGATGTGGCTGAGTTGTTGCGTCACGCTCAGTGGAGCTACGCGCCGCGGCGGCCATATTGATACCCTCGCAGAGGGGCACAAATCAATCCTCCTCTGAGTGTGTGTGTGTGTGTGTTTGTGCAGCTGGTGATCTTCTTCTTCACTTTTCTTTCTCCTGCCAGTGGCGAGGATAAATGTAAGTGATGTTGGTCAGTTATTCAGCACGTCTGTCAAACGTTTTCCCCACTTACCCCCAGTGTTACGTACAGGGGAAGATTTTTTAGGGCTCTCGCTCCTCACTCTTCCCCCCCC